>JASANC010000604.1:0-20053 GCA_030248135.1 Theristus sp. LFF4_11 | reverse complement strand
CTAGTGGTTGGGCGGTTAAGGAGGGGTCGGAAATGGATGGGCCGGAAATGTTGGGACGCTAATGTGTGGGCCGGAAATAACGCTGCACAAATGAACGTACGCCATTATAATTTATATGAACAGGGTGTTTCAGAAGCAGTGGGTAGGTGTTTGACGTGTCATTTCTCGAGTTGTGTTGGTTGAACCATATTCAATGGAATTTTAGACAGTTGTTCAAGAACGTTCAACTTAGATTTGTGCAAAAATTCAGAGAAATTCATTCACCTGCACATGAATGACAGAGCAAAACACACAAAAAATTCAAAAATGGACCAGAAAATACCATTATCTAAAAATGCGGGAGACGCATAAAAAAGGAGGAATATGGCCTTGTGTAAGCAGTGAAAGACTTGGCTCGACAACGCTTTTCAAGTCTCTGATGTGGTACACACGGATACAAGTACATAAGATTCATATTTTTGCGCCCTTTATTTATGATTTCGGTTGCACATGGCAACCCTCGTACTTTGTATTGTAGACAAATGACCTTTCACATTTGCGGATTTCGGGCATTTAGCGACCACTAAAACTACTAAAATAACAATCAGACTTTAGCTCGCTGACACTGGTTTGTCCAGGACAAATTGTATCGCAGAAGCATTGCGGAACGCAAGGTCTCCTGTGGCAAAGGCAATGACTCACGGGACAGACGGTTTATCCTGCCACACTAGTTGAAGGTGACACCGGTTAAAAAGGTGAAAATCAACGGAAGACAACTCCTTTTTGTCACTGGTGCTGGTGTGTACACAGCGGTGCGTACGTTAACAACAACGAAAAAGCTACATGCAACAATGTTTTGCAATCTCTGATTTTTCTGTTTTTGCACAGAATTTACAGAATTTCGCACATGGCGTGATTTTAGATTAAATCGAAGAGGACAATTAAAAAATAACTTCAAAGTTTTACGCTTTTCAGCAAAACGAAAACGAATAAAACGAAAACTTTCGGATTCGCTGCCCTCCGGGGATATAGCGACCGCAGGCCACCGAAACCGAAATCGGGCTAAGATCACTGGTGCCCCCAGGACAGAGCGGGGCTTAGAGGCTGTCCCCCTCACGTGCCGAGGGTATTGGTTCCACGGGATGGTGAGCCGTCCATTCCCCAATCCTACCGGAGTTTGGTACCTTCGGGTTTCCGGAATCGGTGGGGGGGGGGGGGGGCGTGCTTCAAAAAAAACAAACAAACGCGGCGCAAAAATATGACCCTTATGTACTTGTATCCGTGTGTACCACATCAGAGACTTGAAAAGCGTTGTCGAGCCAAGTCTTTCACTGCTTACACAAGGCCATATTCCTCCTTTTTTATGCGTCTCCCGCATTTTTAGATAATATTCTGACTTTTACATAAGCCCCGAAGGTCGGACCAAAATCACAATTCGTTGGTCACACATTCTTCTAAACCCCGGACAACTCAGGTTTTTCATATTTCGTTTTTTAGGCCGATTTCTCCTATGCCATTTCTACGGCCGATTCGCCATAAATCGTCACGATTCAGTATCTAGAGTTGCTCATACAAGAAAACTAACCCAAAATCCGTGATCAGCACATTGAATTACCCTGGAAAAACCGTTTTCTCGTTTTTCATTTCTGGACCGATTTCGCCAATTTCCACGGCCGATTCGCCCGAAATCGTCACGATTCAGTATCTAGAGTTGCTCACGTAAGAAAACTAACCCAAAATTCGTGATCAGCGGATTGAATTACCCTGGAAAACACCCTTTTCTTGTTTTTCGTTCCTGGACCAATTTCGCCAACTTCCACGGCCGATTCGCCCGAAATCGTCACGATTCAGTATCTAAAGTTGCTCACATAAAAAAACTAACCCAAAATCCGTGATCAGTGCATTGAATTACCCTGGAAAACAGCCTTTTCTTGTTTTTCGTTTCTGGACCGATTTCGCCAAATTCCACGGCCGATTCGCCCGAAATCTTCACGATTCAGCGTCTAGAGTTGCTTACGTAAGAAAACTAACCCAAAATTCGTGATCAGCGCATTGAATTACCCTGGAAAACACCCTTTTCTTGTTTTTCGTTCCTGGACCAATTTCGCCAACTTCCACGGCCGATTCGCCCGAAATCGTCACGATTCAGTATCTAAAGTTGCTCACATAAAAAAACTAACCCAAAATCCGTGATCAGTGCATTGAATTACCCTGGAAAACAGCCTTTTCTTGTTTTTCGTTTCTGGACCGATTTCGCCAAATTCCACGGCCGATTCGCCCGAAATCGTCACGATTCAGCGTCTAGAGTTGCTCACGTAAGAAAACTAACCCAAAATTCGTGATCAGCGCATTGAATTACCCTGGAAAACACCCTTTTCTTGTTTTTGGTTCCTGGACCTATTTCGCCAATTTCCACGGCCGATTCGCCCGAAATCGTCACGATTCAGCGTCTAGAATTGCTCACGTAAGAAAACTAACCCAAAATTCGTGATCAGCGCATTGAATTACCCTGGAAAACAGCCTTTTCTTGTTTTTTGTTTCTGGACCGATTTCGCCAACTTCCACGGCCGATTCGCCCGAAATCGTCACGATTCAGCATCTAGAGTTGCTCACGTAAGAAAACTAATCCAAAATTCGTGATCAGCGCATTGAATTGCCCTGGAAAACACCATTTTCTTGTTTTTCGTTCCTGGACCGATTTCGCCAATTTCCACGGCCGATTCGCCCGAAATCGTCACGATTCAGCATCTAGAGTTGCTCACGTAAGAAAACTAACTCAAAATTCGTTATCAGCGCATTGAATTACCCTGGAAAACACCCTTTTCTTGTTTTTCGTTCCTGGACCGATTTCGCCAATTTTTTTTTCCACGGCCGATTCGCCCGAAATCGTCACGATTCAGCATCTAGAGTTGCTCACGTAAGAAAACTAACCCAAAATTCGTGATCAGCGCATTGAATTACCCTGGAAAACACCCTTTTCTTGTTTTTCGTTCCTGGACCGATTTCGCCAATTTCCACGGCCGATTCCCCCGAAATCGTCACGATTCAGCATCTAGAGTTGCTCACGTAAGAAAACTAACCCAAAATCCGTGATCAGCGCATTGAATTCCTACGGACTAAACATTTCTCCTATTTTTCGTAGCTGAGACAAAATTTGTAAGAGTGAAAAAATGATACCCAGTCAAAATGCTACGAATTTTCAAAAAATGCACAATTTTGACCCAAAAATGCCCGGCCAAAAAATAAACTAAGTTTTCAGAATCTACGGATGAATTTACCTGAGGAAACATTTTTGTTCAACTGTGAAAGTGTCCCAGCTAAAAATTGAAAGGGCGAACACTTAAAACCAGGTGAAAACCCTGCGAACTTTTAAAAATGCCCAATTTTTACCCAAAAACAAGGTCGGGGCAAAAAATTAACCCAAAGAGCAAAATCTACGGATGAAATTACCCCAGGAAACATTTTTGTTTGACTGTGAAAGTGTCGTAGGTAAAAATTGAAAGGGCGAACACATGTTGATTACATACCTGAAAAAAAAAGAGATAGAAAAATAAGTAACATCAATTTCAGAATAGGTTTTTCGTGTCTACAGCGTATGAAAAGTAGTCGGATAAAAATTTTTTCGCGGCTCCAAACACAACTTTGGGTGTTTGTTTCGTGTGCACAGAAACAGGTTTGTGGCTTATTAATAGGTTCGCGCAGGACGCTGATGAAATTTGAAAAACGCGCGCGAGAGGATAACGGCTCATATAATGCGTGATGCGCTGTCCGCTCGCTGACGCTCGCTCGCGCATCCGCATGATATCACGCGATACCAAAATTGTTTTAGCTGGACGATGATCGCCGATTAAAAAACGTTTCGTATTCATGCATGCAACGATTCGGCCGCATACAAGCTAATGTTTCACCCGGTTCCAACCAAGAACCTCCAGTTGCGTGCTGAAATCAATGTTTTTGTGTGTTTTGCTCTGTCATTGGTGTGTAGGTGAATGAATTTCTCTAAAACTTTGCACAAATCTAAGCTGAATCTTCCTGAACAACTGTCTAAAATTTAACAGAATTCAAGAAATAACGCGTCAAAACGCCTACCCACTACTTCTGAAACACCCTGTAGACTGTACGTATCGGGCTCCGACTGTGGTTCACTGTGCGGCTTACCGACATGCGGTGGAACGTGCGTCGAGGAACGGGCAGAAGTCATTGCTGGTTGCATATATTTGTATGGTTGACCGAACACCGACTACTGACTTCTACACGATTCTGATTTATCTGTCATTTTTTTACTCAGGTTTCCACTTTTTCAGATTACGGTGTGTGTTTTTTATGGAAGTTCCGTGCTTCAAAAAGTGCCATATACTCTCGATCATTTTTCAGTAAATCGAGGTGTTCAGTCTGTTTGGAGTGTCGCACTTTTGTTATGTACACAAACGACTGAACGGGCGCATTGATGATTTAAGATTTTTTAAATATCTTTTTCAGAGCGCAAAAAAATTGCGAACGAGAAATTTGAATGAAAGAAAAAATACTTTCAGAAAGTCAATTGTTTATCAAATTGATCGTGATTGATTTGTTTGTGATATTCTGTTCGGTCTTTGTTCATTGCACACACGATTGAAATAAAATACCTCGGCATTCTTGAAAAAGACAACTCCCAGTCTGCGACTAATCCAGTCTTGATGGAGAATACAAGGATTGCCTTATTTAATCGGCCACACTGTAGGATCCACTAAAATGTTGCCAAAATATGACTAAAATTCAGTGCAGTTGCAGAGACAATTGTGAAAAGTGCAAGAGTTGCGGAGCGTGCTCCAAATAAAAAAAATAACAAAATACCGTACGTGTAAATGCGTTTGCAACGCGCCAACATTATCATTTTTTCTTTTGATTCGGCGACACAGTGCGGTTGCAGGTTTCTTTCAAGTTGCAAGGAAATTGGGGGTGGTTGGTTTCTTGTGTGATACGGGCATACATCTTTTCTTTATGACCTGTGACTTCAGTGCGTTTATTGACGTAGAAAAAAAGTCAGTTTCATGCTTGTTGCGGTATTTCAAAGTTACCTAAGTGACTCGGACCGATCTGAAAGGCACGGGACACAATTCGAATTTTGAAATCCCGCGTCAGGCGTGAAACTGCGTTTCAATCTATGCGCGCATTGAGTCGCAAAACCACAAAAAATGATAATAATCATTTGCTGAAAAATCCGAAATGCTGATAATTTATTCTCCAAGAGTACAACAATTTCAAAAAATAAAATAAATTCAAGACAGATAGGCAGATGCGTTACTTGAGAAAACACACTGCGCTGAATTGAAACAGGAAACGTTCGTTATTACATTGTATATTCGACAGAAGGGACCCTTCCTCATAATAAAGAATTTGAAGAAAACTAATAAGGCTGTGCTGAGAACAGTGAATCAAAAAGAATGCTTAAAATCGTAAAAAAGCAAACGTAAAAAGTGTGTCAAAAGACCTCCATTGTTTTGGAAAGTTCACAGTTGTACCAGTAGTATTTTTAGCACAAAGCGAAAAAACGGCGAAGTGTTTGTTCACAAAAAGCAAAAATAATCAAATAAACGAAAAAAAGAATTCCAAGGAAGCCATTTGATAACTTACAATTCAGAAATCACAAAACAAACAGATAAGACCAGTTTTCATGAGATTTTTGCAGTGCAACAGTTGCAAAAAAAGTTGAACAAAAACGTTGATTGACCAAAACATCAAAAAGGGCACGAAATGGTATGTTTGTATCGTTTTCGAGAATACAAGGCCATAAAAATTTCCTTGATCATCAAGATTGGAAACATGTTTTTTGATGACGACTGGCTCGATTTGACTTGATTGAACCACAACAAGAGTCCACCAATCAGTCCAGTGCAAGAGAAGAAACGCATATTTTCAAAATACCTCTACTGCATGAAAAACCAACGAAGCGACCAAAATTCGATGAAATACAGCAATTGATATGCATATGACTGTATCAATCCGGAAAAATATTAAAAAAGCACAACCAACTAAAAAACAGATAACACATCATGAGAAGATTCAGATTGACCTTTCTCAATTTACAACAGTTTTCGAGTTTTTTTGCCAACTAGCAGATATTGACTCAAAAAATATGGATACATGGCTACATAAACACAAAACTGGCATGCTGAATTCACTTGGCTGCATCAAGCGAGAAAAATGAAGCCATAAAATCAGCAAACGTCAACCTTTTGAGACGAAACAAAGAATTTCGTGTTTTTATTTGATGCAGGACTTGTTTTCAACCAAACAAAAGAAACCACACTAAAGTCCTAGTCTGAAAAGCGGACACCTTTCTTCAGAATCCGATGTCAATTGATACACACTCTACGAACAAACACACAGGCACACACACACACGCATGTGTTATAACACTGGTGCGCACAACGACAGCGTGCGTGTGTGCCTGAGGAAAGGGAAAGTGGGGCACATCACTGATGAGGCCACCCCTCTTCTGCAGATGATGTTGGCCAGGCCGAAATGCAGAGAACCATCCTACAACTTGGTTGATTTGCAATATCACGCTAAAACACAGTGCCGAACAAAAAAAGCAGCCTGTTGCTTCAGACAAGGACTTTTTATCACGAAATTCGAGTCACAATTGCCGTACGCGCGACAGCAGCGCTCCCAAATCGTCGTCGCCCTTTGTTTCGTCTGGTGTTTCAGTTGGCGCTCTGGTTCCATTCGTCACATTACCATTGGCACAGTCCAAAACAGACGCCACAACTGAGTCACTGTTACCATTGTTGGTGTTGTTGTTGTTGTTGTTGTTGTTGTTGTTGATTGGTGTGCTCAGTGTGGCCGTTGTGCCATTCAATTCGTCTCTTCGCTCCGCTCTGGTGGAGTCTGCGGAAAAAAGCAACATATGAGAAAGTGTGCGTTTTCTGTGAGCGAACACAAAAGAAACGAACTGTTTTTTTTGTGGGAACCGCTGATTCTTTTAATACCCCAAAATTGCGCGCTTTTTCTTCCGCAAAGATTTCCGTTCGAGACGTTGCACAGCCACAGGCAAACACACTGGCACACATAACACACACACACTTTAGAGACAGCAATGCACGTTGTGGAAGTCTTCGCATGAGACTTTACAAAAAAAGCGCATGGTCTCTGCACGCTGATTGGTTAAATCATTTCGCAACGGCCAATCAGCGTGCTGCGATTTTAAATAACCCGCCAATTAGCCAGTCTGCGCACAAGAATGGGGTCGGGACGATTCAGTGTAATATTCATCAGCCTGCTACGCACATCGGAATAATAAATCACCATCGTTAATAGCCTAAAACAGAAAAAAGTTTGAAATAACAATCTCAAAAAGAAGCAACCACCGATGCTGCCAAAGCATCCAGTCCAGTCCAGAGGCAGTGCACTTCTAGCTTGTATCCGCCATAATTACACAGGTGCGGGCCAAGGAAAAAAGAAAATACAGTCCATCTGGAAAATATATGCAACATGACGTAATGACCAACCAATCAGCGCTGAGAATTACTATGACCAACCAATCAGCGCTGAGAATTACTATGACCAACCAATCAGCTAGTTGCATATATCAGCGAGATAGACTGTAGCTAGAAAGTGACATTATAAACCAACAACAAACAACCACAACCCAATCGCAATCCCAATCCAACACAATGCACCATTTTTCTCGACCGCCGTCGCCGCCAAGTTCTTCTCGATCTGCCTGCGTTGTGGCGTGTCGACCACAGCGGTCGGCGCCTGACCCTTCCGTCGCACCATGTACTTTGGCAGTTTCTCGTCCCTGGAAACAAAAGCGCGTTTTTGTCTGCTCTGAATCAATATTAGAATTGGTGAATAAACACCCAAAAGAAACCTGTGGTGAAACAGTGAACCAAAAGAAACAAAAAAAAACAGTGCCCACTTTTCGCATATTCAAGAAAAAATCCACTGGAAACAACCAAACACCAATCGAGCGTCCAACCAACCGCTGCTGTTGTCTGACGGATGCCTGGTGGGCGGAGTCAGATTGATGACGTGTCGACGGCTGATTGGCCGAAAACGTCACAGTGAGCGGTCCGTCGGCCGAAATTGAATTACCGCCGCCGGCGCTCGTGCTCGCCGCCTGAAACGTCAAGGAGGCCGCGAAGTCGCTCGGGTGTATGCGAGAACGCGTGCGTTGGCGCTGCATCTCGCGTGAGCGCGCTGAAATTTGTTTGCTGTTAACACCGTTTGCAAATAAGAGTGGGGGGCCCTAGGAACATTCCGTGATACATGGAAAAGTTTTTAAACCAAGGGTGCAGGGACATTCTACTAATCAAGGCGCTTCAGGTTTACCCCCTGAGTACCCCCTGATTATGCCTATAAAGGTCGTTTTTAGGGTGCGGAAGTTGAAAAACCCTCGATTTTTTGCGAGTTATCGCAAAGTGTACCTTTTTAGCCCTACCGTATCTCGTAGTTGCACAGTTTCTGGAACCTCACACAGTATTCACGTGAAAGATCTTGCGGAGTTCTTTAAGGCCCTGTATCAATGAGCCCTTGCAAGGGGGGTCCCTGAGGCGCTACGACGCTAGTTAAAATTACTTTTTTTTTAAATTACGCTATTATTTTAAAACATTTTTTGAGCTCATAAACACAATTTTTCGATTTTCATTTTTGGTTCTACAGGGGGGTTTTCGGGGTCGCTGAATTCGAATCTGATCTTAGATTTTTGCCCCGGGCATTTTTTGCCCTAAAATTGGGCAAAAACACATTTTTTTGCGTTTTCCAGTGTTTTTTGGTTTTAATTTTTAATTTTAAGCGCGGATTTTCTTTAACAAAACTGTTTTATAACAGCCATACAACCGCTGTATCTGAATCTGTTTTGATATTTTGCAACTGACCACTTGTCCACTTAAAAAATGGGTAAAAAGTTGATTTTTTTTGCTTTTTGCACACGTTTTCGTTTCACAGTGAAAAAATCAAGTTAGAAACAACTTGTAATTTTAATTTTTAATTCTACATAGAAGGTTTAGGGGTCGCTAAATTCGAATCTGACCTTAGATTTTTGTCCCGGGCCTTTTTTTGCTTTAAAAGTTGGGCAAAAACACATTTTTATGCGTTTTCCAGTGGTTTTTTGTTTTAATTTTTAATTTTAAATGCGGATTTTTTAACAAAGCTGTTTTATAACAGGCATACAACCGCTGTATCTGAATCTGTTTTGATATTTTGCAACTGACCACTTGTCCACTTAAAAATGGGTAAAAAGTTGATTTTTTGCTTTTTGCACACGTTTTCGTTTCACAATGAAAAAATCAAGTTAGAAACAACTTGTAATTTTAATTTTTAGTTTTCCAGGGAGGTTTTCAAAATCGCTGAATTCGAATGTGACCTTAGATTTTTGCTCCGGGCCTTTTTATTGCTCTAAAATGGGGCAAAACACATTTTTATGCGTTTTTCAGTGGTTTTGCCCAATTTTTAAAGTAAAAAAATGCCCGGGGCAAAAATCTAAGGTCAGATTCGAATTCAGCGACTCCGAAAACCTCTCTGTAGAATTAAACATTAAAATTACAAATTGTTTCTAAACTGATTCTTTTACTGTGAAACGAAATAGTGTGCAAAAGCAAAAAAATCAACTTTTTACCCATTTTTTGGGTGGGCAAGTGGTCAGTTGCAAAATATCAAAACTGTGGCACTTAAAATTAAAAATTAAAACAAAAAACCACATGAAAACGCATAAAAATGTGTTTTTGCCCAACTTTTAGAGCAAAAAAAATCCCTGGACAAAAATCTAAGGGCAGATTCGAATTCCGCGACCCCGAAACCCTCTATGTAGAACTAAAAATTTAAATTACAAGTTGTTTCTAACTTGATTTTTTCACTGTGAAACGAAAACGTGTGCAAAAAGCAAAAAAAAATCAACTTTTTACCCAATTTTTTGGGTGGGCAAGTGATCAGTTGCAAAATATCAAAACTGATTCCGATACAGCGGTTGTAAGGCTGTTGTAAAACAGCTTTGTTAAAAAAATCCGCACTTAAAATTAAAAATTAAAACCAAAAAACACTGGAAAACGCAAAAAAATGTGTTTTTGCCCAATTTTAGAGCAAAAAAATGCCCGGGGCAAAAATCTAAGATCAGATTCGAATTCAGCGACCCCGAAAACCCCCCTGTAGAACCAAAAATGAAAATCGAAAAATTGTGTTTATGAGCTCAAAAAAATGTTTTAAAAAAATAGCGTAATTTTTAAAAAAAAGTAATTTTAACTAGCGTCGTAGCGCCTCAGGGACACCCCTTGCAAGGGCTCATTGATACAGGGTATTAAAGAACTCCGCAAGATCTTTCACGTGAATACTGTGTGAGGTTCTAGAAACTGTGCAACTACGAGATACGGTAGGGCTAAAAAGGTACACTTTGCGAAAAATCGCAAAAAATCGAGGGTTTTTTAACTTCCGCGCCCTAAAAACGACCTTTATAGGCATAATCAGGGGGTACTCAGGGGGTAAACCTGAAGCGCCTTGATTAGTAGAATGTCCCTGCACCCTTGGTTTGAAAACTTTCCCATGTAGCGCAGACCCCCCCCCACTCTTATTTGCAAACGGTGTTAAACTTGTCACGTTTTCGGCTGAATTTTCGTCCACACTTTGAACTACAGTACAGTATGAAGAATGAATGTATCGGAGTTCGTTGAAATCAAACAGATCATGACGTGTGCGTGCACCAACCAACCAGCTATTTGAATATGATATAAAAATTGACTGTATGTTCCTTGAAATCTGTAATACCTTTTTTCAGCGGAATTGAGTCCGTATTTTTGTGGATATCCTCTGACCTAACTAAACCGACACGTTCCAATGAATGCGCAGTGCATAAAAACTCAAAATGAAATGCCAATGTCAATGGAACTTGCCAGATCGCGACGGCGTTGCCACCTTCGGCGTGCGCGCACGTTTTTGCTCGAACACTTTGCCGGAGCTGAGTGCATCCATTAAATTGTCCATGAGACCCTGAACGTTGTGAAATGGTTGAAAAGTGGAAATGGTAAACAGAGTTTTTTGATTAAAAAAGCACCTCCTAGTCATCGGCCAGAAATCACATTAAATGTGGGCCAGTGTGTTTGTGCAACAACACACACACAATATGTGATGAAAAAATTTATGGACTTCAGACAAGGCCACCGGTCGTCGATGACGTAACGAAGACCGATTTATTATCCCCGGTCCAACTCGATGTATGACCGCTGCACGCTGCGGTCGCATTCCAATCAGTCTCAACCCTTTCAATCAGTCGTCGTGGTGACCCTCGTGGCCTGGTGGTCTGTGGGTCTGTGCGTTCGGCCGACGGGTGCAGAGGCACTGAACGACCGAGAACAACTCGATGGGCACCGTGCACTCGACGACGCGTTTCTCGGTTATCCCCGGCTAAAAGCACAGCCTAAACAACAACAACAACAACTCAACCAATCAGTGCATTTGCAACGTACACACGCCCGAAAACCATCCAATCAACCAATTCAACACCAACGGCTGCCCGCTTTGCCACCTGTTGGTCGCCGGTGGCCGAGGACATGTCGAACACCGACTTCTTCCCACCGCGGCCCCCCGGCACGATCTGCCCATCGCGCTGCGCGGCCAGCAAGGCGGCGTTTCGTTTCGCCTCCGCGGCATCCCGCTGTCGGCGTCGCTTCGCCTCCGCCTCGCGACGCTTCTGACGGTCGACTCTGGTTTGCTGTGTGCGTGCGGAAAAATGACGCCGTTTTTTTCGAATTTTTGAAAAATGATATCCGATTGTCTCTGGGATCGGATTCGGCGACCAACAATTTTGTGGACACTCAGAATCGGTGACATTCGGCAGCTCGACTGAACAGGTTTCCAAACTGTTCAGAGGGACATGGATGTTCAGAGGTTTTTGTTTTTGAGCTGAAATTTTGAGCACACCCTGCATTATCTATTTCACTATTTGCTTCAGGGACTCCAGTGCGTTTGCAGACGCCCTGACCGTGTCGTGTCACTCAGCTACTTGAATTCACTTCAGCAATTTCTGGATTGTAGCAGCCACGCATGAAACGCGGTGAGTCCTATCCATACAAGTATTGATTCGCATAAAAAAATCAAAGTTTTAACACCTCATACTGCTCCTTGAACAGTCGCAGATCAGTCAGGAACTCTTCCACCGTGTATTTCTTCGTGTCAAACGCGTAATATTTCGCCAGTTTCGTGCATTTCTCGCTCATCTGCTCGTGCATGCCTGAATTATTATGTAAATAATGCCAGAGAAATTTTCAAAGAAATTTCTTCATTATGGGTACCGACGTTTTTCAGACGGTTGCTCGGCTTGTTGTTTTACGGTGCACCTGCGTGGGTGTGTTGCTTGTGGACTGTGCAACACATCACTGGTGTTTACAACAGAGTACACTGTACACAGGCACGGAGTTTTTAAAGGCCCGTTCGTACTGATGTATGCGTATACGGCACGGCACGCTACGTCACGTCACGTGATGTCACGCGAGGTCACGTCACGTCATGTCATGTCACGTCACGTGATCACCTCTTGTGTTTTAGCATGGCACCGTTCATACAGACGTATGTACAGGGTGAACCAAAAAAGGTTCCAATTCTAAAATGCTCTCACTGGCGTGTGCTGAGGTGTTTAGAGCTGAAAATTGGAACACTATTAGAAAACAGTTGGAGGTTTTTCTGACTTTTTTTTCACGGTATGTTGCCCCTATCACTCACTACAGCAGAATATCTGAAAAACATGAAAAATCGACAAATGTGGTGAAATAAAGAGGGTTGATTTAGCTGAAACAAGAACCTCATGGCTTAAAACTTGGAACACTGTTAGAACACTTTGAGAATTTTTTTTGATCAAATTTTGCTTGGTTTACTCGTTTCTGTTCATTTTTTACAGTGCAATTTTAAAAAAATAGCGATTTTTGACGAAAAACAACGTTCATTCATAATCTCACTGTTTATTATTGCTCATAAACGGACTTCCGAACTAATGTATCGCCATGCGGGGCAAAATTGAATTTTGTACAAATTGCCGAACCACTATGGAAAAGTTATTCGCATGTTTCGACCAATTGGCACACCAGACTCGCTTCTCTGCCGTCCACTTAACCATGATGGCAGCAACGACTGAAAATGGAATTGTATCTTTCACTGCAGAAAATAACCAGTCTGCTATGGTGAAAAATATTGTATCAGAGTGGCAAATTGTGTGAATTAAAAAAAGAAAAACAGTTTGCACCTGGAAAGATAAATTCGCACCTGTTCTGGGCAGAACCGCTCACGCACGCTCAGACTCGAAGTGAAACATCAGGTTGATCAATGACTGTTTAAATGCAATTCAGCATTCGGCATTTCCAAGCTACTGTGTGTGCATATTGTTTTTTCATCTTTTTTTGAGTTGTGAACACTCAGGTTGTCACCAACGTTCATCATTTAGTCTTTGTTACAGCTAAATTAACCCTCTGCATTTCACCACATTTGTCGATTTTTCATATTTTTCAGATATTCTGCTGTAGTGAGTGATAGGGGCAACATACCGTGAAAAAAAAACAGAAAAACCTCCAACTGTTTTCTAATAGTGTTCCAATTTTCAGCTCTAAACACCTCAGCACACGCCAGTGAGAGCATTTTAGAATTGGAACCTTTTTTTTGGTTCACCCTACTATGCACACGACACGTCACGTGAAGTCTCGCGTTATTGCACACCACCGTCAAAATTGCCTTTGACGTGCGTCAGCATACATCAGTATGATCAGGCATTCACGAAAAAAGGTGTTTTCACGGCTTTTGACAAGAACCTCACCGGAGAGCAGGTCGACTTCGCAACGTGCCGCCGCCAGAAACGGTTGCATGACGTCATTGTAGCGATCCGAGTCAGACTGAGGTTTGTACGATTTCAGTTGACTGTCAAGCTGAACAAAGGGCAAAATTGGCGTTTACAAATGGGAGAATCCGGATGATGAGATTCTGGAATTGAAAATGTCGCGATGTGAGCGAATGTGCGCCATCATCACGTGTGCACCAGCCGAATCAGCTGCTCGCATACGATAAACAAATAGAGACCGTAAAATCGCGCAAGTGAAACACACACGGGATCCACCGCTCGTGGCCTAGGTGGTAGCGCGTTAGACTCGTTGTCTATGCGTTCGGGGGATCGAGTCCCGCCGAGGGGTGTACAGGCACTTAATAACAGACCAAACTCGCTGGTCACCCTACTCGACGGCGCTGTGTACGCTTCTCTTGGTTAGCCCTGACTAACAACATCGCCTAAAATCCCAATAACAACAACAATCGAGCAACCTTCTTCATCAGCAGCTTCATGTGCGTCAGCTGTTTCTGCAGCGTGTCCAGTGACACCTTCGACGCGCGCACCAAATGCCGCCAATCGTGCTCGGTGAACGCGGCCTCCTCCGGCCGTTGCTGCTCCATCGTGTCCGACAGAAAGTGCAACAGCGTCTGCTGACCATCCACCGATTTCGTGCTGATCAGCTGTGTCAGGGAACAAAAGGGGTTTTGCGTTTTGTTTTGTTTTTCAAGATCGTGTCGAGACCGCACATGCTTACACTGCGAGTTTTCCCAATTGCGTGGTCAGACTGTGCGTGCGCCTTGATTATTACCTCAAGGACAAATACACGATCAAGCTGACAGACACACAGAATCAGACTGGGTGGTCCTATAGTACGCCTACAATAGTACGACTATTGCCTGTGCGTTCGGGGGATCGAGCTCTACCGAGGTCACGGCAACAAACAACAACAACAGCTCTACCGAGGGTTGAATAGGCACTTAACGACAGAGAAAACTCGATGGACGCCCTACGCGACGGCGTTCTGTACGCTTTTCTCGGTTATCCCCAGGTAAAAACATCGCCTAAAACCCCCAACAACAACAACCTTCGGCAGTGTGCTCATCTCGAACGCAAACGCCTCCTTGTAGGTCTTCGCCGACGACGACATGAAGTTGCCGATCAGCAGCACAAACTCCAGGAACGACGCAAAGCCGCGACTCTCTCGGATTTCGTCGCATACGGCCGTCACGGCAACGATCGACTGTAAGTGCATGAACAGTCGGTGTTTTGGGTAGATCATCGTGACATAGGTGGTGTTGGTGTGGTAATGATCAATAGTAAAGTCCCGGTCATGAATAATACAGTGATGTTGCACTGTCCCAAACAAACAACAGCCTGTGCGCCAGCAGACGCAACGCCAGAAACAAAAACGGAAAACACACACAGAAGCCAACCACAAACCGGTTTTATGTCGCTGATTTGTTCGTCGAACTTCATTTTGAACAGAATCGCGTCGAGACGCGCCGGCAGCGATTTGATTTTCGCGAGCTAAATAAATGACAAAAAAACCAAGAAAATCATTTGGGTAATCTACCCAGATTTTTTGGATATCATTCAACGCTCAGTCATTGCATCTCATTCTCATCCAAGCACGGTCTCTGATTCTCATTCAAAGCTAAACCGTGAATGCCCACCAATCAGCGTGCATACAACTTCAGATCCCGCCAATCAGCGTGTATCCCACTTCAAATCCCGCCAATCAGCGTGCATTCCACTTCAACTCGGACCAATCAGCAGCGACCTCGTGTGCGAATTGCTCTCCCTCCGGCATCGTCTCGTATTGCTCCGGTGTCGTCGATTCAGCCAGTTTTTTCAGCGTATCCAAAGGCGGCAGACACTGAATGAACAAAATTTAGTGGGCAAACGTTTGTTTAGTTATTTGTTTTTTTGGGTGTTCATCAACGGCCTAATGCACGTACAATGTGTTTGTTTAAACGTGTCAGTTTTTCGCAGGCAACCGAACTCGCGAACGAAGGAAGAACGGGATCAGGAGTTGCAAGGAAACTTATTCAGCCACAAATGTGGTGTGTTTCTGTTTCTTTAAAAAACAGAAAAAAGAGAAAAAAGAGACCTGCTGCAATTGCTGAAGCAAATTTTCGGACAACTTTGTTTCGTCGATCTCTAGTAGCGCACGTCGCCATTCAATGTAGGACATTTTCGATGAACCTTGGAGGATTGCTGAAAAAAGTGCGATTTTTTCCAATGTACTTACTTGCCTGAAAGACATTTAAAGGTACCGATAAAACAGTAAAACAACAACAAAAAAACGAGAAAACAAGAAAAAACTCTGGTGTGAACAAAAAACACCGACCGAGCGCCTGCAGAATTTTGCCGTCTTGTATGTGCACCGGTTTTTTCACGCGTTTCTCGGCGGCATCATCGGAGGGCGTTGTTGCTAGGCTCTGTGACGAAAAAAGAAAAAAGAAAAATTCGGGCGGGCTGCTGATTGGCTGTCTCAGTCAGACGACCGGAATGTCTTGAACAACTTGAGTATTGGTTTCCTATTCATTGGCGAGGACAATGGATGAGGGCCTCAGAGCGAGTCTTCGCGATTTGGAGGCAGTCGAAAAATAATCACTCACGTGCACCTTTGGCGGACGCACAAAATTGGTGCAACCGCTTTTCGCAGCTGGCGGCAATGAACAACAACAACAGGGCATAGGCTCACAGGACCCTGAGCAGTTTGCCTTTGCACACCTCCACACCAACCAAATCACCCGGAGTTTGAAACGTTCGGGTATTATGGAATCGGTGCAAGGGAGGAAGGTGTGTCTTGCGTAATCTAAACATTCCTAGTCAATTCCAGTGTTGCAGCTTTTTTTGTAATGCCAGGTAAAAGAACCCAGTTTAATTTCGCATGTCAGCACACCATGTAGCCCGACCATACATACCTTCGACGTGGCGGTCGAAAAATTCGTTTTCAATTCTTCAAACAACGCCGCATTAGCTAATCGATCCTCCTTCGTTTTCGCCCAGAACATGTCCTCTTCGAGTTGTGTTGGTTTGATCTGTGCGTAACAAAAAAGACTTATGGAAAAAGTTGTTTGAATGTTCACCGTGGATACGAAAACGAAAAATCTGTTAAAAATTTTCAGTTTGTCACAACACGGTTTGGTCACTGGCACTGTCAGGATTCCTGTTTTCGGCTCCACAAAAGTGAACTGACATGATGGTTGCGATCTACCATTCAACAAAGGCCCATCATCACTAACACGAAACCAGCAAACATTCACATTCTCACTCCCACCGTTTTCCAATTGACTTTCCGCATCGCGACATCCGCTTTCCGCAGCGTTTTCGGCTGGAGAAACTCGGGCAATTTATCCGGCGGACTGAACAACGGGGGTCTCGGGCCGCCGGCGGCGGGGCCGAACAGACCGCCGGGCGGGGGCGGTGGCGGTGGGCCAGTGCCTGGGGCACCGGGTAGTGGCGGCGGCGGGGGCGGACCGGCTGCTGATGCTGCGCCTGAAAGACGAGTTTTTGGGAACATGATGACAAAAACCGATGTAACAAACAATGAACCACCGCTGCGATGCTGTGAAGGCGGCGTTTGCAGAGAATGCACACATCACACCTGCACGTGTGTGCAACCAGCCAACCAGTCAGCTAATATCTTTTATTTTGGTCCCGCGTCTCAATGCGCGCATAGATCGGCAGAGCAGTCTCATGCACGACGCGGGAATTCAAAATTGGCAAAGGGATCCGAATTCCCCCAAAATAGGGCCGGGTCACTTAGGCTATGCTGAATTACCACATGAAAATTGAAACGAGTTTCCTTTCACGTCCACAACCGCGATGAGTGGCAGGTCTTAAAGAAAAGGTAATAGTTTACAACCGGACCAACAAACAGCGTACCCGGCAGCGGCGGCGGCGGGGGCGGCCTCGGAACGCCCGCCTGCCCCGGCAGCGGCGGCGGAGGAGGGATGGAGGAGGAGCCCGGGGGCAGTGGAGGCGGCGGTGGTATGCTGCCAGTGGAGCCTGGCAAATAGCAACAAAAATGTCCATTTCTAGAATCAGTTCAGTGCTCTATCTTCGAAACCCGTTAAGAATCGGCCTTACACTTGCACGACACCCAGTCGATGGGGTGGGGGGGGGGTTCGGTTTCACGGGGTAGGATTTCCAAAAAAGTCACCTTTCCCGATGTGCCTTTATATAAAAGGCTTGAGTTAGGTATCAAGCTTGGATTAGGAGACCTACAACGGCTTTATTCCAGCTTGGAATTAGGTTTATTAGGTCCATGATATCAGGTTTCTTTTCTATTTTGCGGCCATTTTGTGCAGTGGCGATATTTTTACAGTAGTTCTGCCCAAGAATAAAAAAAGTCAAAACCCGACCGACCAGGCGGCAACGGCGGCGGGGGCGGAGCGTTCGCGGCGATGGGCGGGCCGACAGCGGCGGCGGCAGAGGTGCACGGTTGGCCAAGTGCCAGTGGGGGCACAGTGAGCGGCGGCAGCGAATCGGACGTGCGCTCCGGCAGAGGCGACTGGCCACCGGTGGAGATCTGGATTTGGGGGTGGAGTGTGGGCGGGCACGGGATTTACAAAATGCTAGCCGTTTATTGGCGTGCTCTGTTTTGAGAAAAAAACTTGCGAACACGAAATAACATTGCAGTAACATGGCCTATTGGCCATTACAAAATGTTGGCGCGATGACAAAAAACGTCACTTTTTTCAGTCAGAGAAAAACCCTGGTTCCTCTCCGGCTAAACCATGGCAAGTGTATAAATCAAAATGTCAAATTCTCCACTTTGACAGTTGTCACCAAAAAAATCTCCGAAAATTGTCCGACCGCTCTAAAAACCCGCCAAAACCAAATTTTTATCTTCCGAGCACACGCACATGTTTCCGGAGTGCCTCCGTCTCTGCCTTGTACTCATCCAGCTTCTTCGAGTACTGCGTCATCTTCGCGTGCGCCTCATGCACGGCGCTAGTCGCCGAGTCCAACTTTCGACTCATGTCCTGGAATAACTGTCATTTTAGTATTATCATTTTTTTAATTCTGTGACTCGATGCGTGTGCAGACGTAGAAAGGAAACTTTAGGTGGCAATTCAGAATCGCTGAAATGACTCGGGCCCTATTTAGGGGACTCGGATCATTTTGAAGATTTTGAATTCCAGCGTCATACGTGAAACTGTTTACCTATCTGTGCGCGCACTGAGCCACGGGACCAAAACAAAAGATCAAATTATTTCATTATTTTAAAAGTCACAAATAAACCACAGTGCACAGCAACAACGATCGTGCTTTATTTGTAACGCCCGGCAATGGGACGTTCCAGTTTCGTTGTTCTTTCACTGATTTTGATCAACTAAAAAAACCGGACGTCTGGTACTTTGTGCTACAGCAGGCGCACTGTTTTCACAGCACAAGACGTCATACCTGTTTGACACGTTCGTCCGAACAAACTCAGACAATGCCCACCTTCAACATTTGACTGCCGCCCCCGCTGGCGTTCGTGGTGCCGGAATTCTGTGAGCCTGCCTCATCATACAACGAGTCCACTATTCGATCTGGAAAACAAGGAGAGCGAAAAGTATACAAACAGTAAAAACAAAACTGAATGAATTAACGAGGACTCAAAACACGAACAAAAACAAACAAACATAAATAGCTATACTGAATCCAATTTAACAGTTGGTGAGCGAGAGGAAAAACAGGCACCCCGCTCAACCCCAACAAAAACCACCCCCATTAAAAAAAAATTTTACGACTTTTTTTGAAAATTCAAAATAAAAACTCCAACCAACCAATCACAGTGTCGACATCAATGGTAAAGTGACCCGGTCGAAAATCGGGATCGCAACCGTTTTTGTACAGTACCACTTGTGCGATACATTCTTCGATCAGTTTGAAATAGGCTGGCCTGGAGAAAGCAAAACTGGCGGGTTATACAGGGTGGGGCAGAAGTAGTGGGTTGTGGTGCGGGTGAGGTCATTCTTCGCAATGACATCTCAACTCGCCAACCGCATTGCTAATTTTCGACCAACATACAGTTCAACTCTAAATCGTATACAATTAGCTGATTGGTTGGTGACCGAGTGGTTCATGCATTCTGCATGACTCCGCCTTTACAGCAGTCACAGAATGCATGCATCCACCCAATCAGGTAGTTGGATATGTTCGACTGTATACATAACATAATGAATAAACACCAAAAGCGATAATGCCATTTCATCATTGCTGGTGTGCACGGAAAGCCAAGATCATTCCAGCCACATCAACCAAAACGAAACTTCCCCCAAGCACACACTCTCACCC
>JASANC010000602.1:0-56510 GCA_030248135.1 Theristus sp. LFF4_11 | reverse complement strand
GTGAGCAACTCTAGATGCTGAATCGTGACGATTTCGGGCGAATCGGCCGTGGAAGTGCGAAATTGGTCCAGGAACGAAAAACAAGAAAAGGGTGTTTTCCAGGGTAATTCAATCCGCTGATCACAAATTTTGGGTTAGTTTTCTTACGTGAGCAACTTTAGATACTGAATCGTGACGATTTCGGGCGAATCGGCCGTGGAAATTGGCGAAATCGGTCCAGAAATGAAAAACGAGAAAACGGTTTTTCCAGGGTAATTCAATGTGCTGATCACGGATTTTGGGTTAGTTTTCTTGTATGAGCAACTCTAGATACTGAATCGTGACGATTTATGGTGAATCGGCCGTGGAATTTAGCGAAACCGGTCCAGAAATGAAAAACAAGAAAACGGTGTTTTCCATGGTAATTCATTACGCCGATCACGGCTTTTGGGTCAGTTTTTCTTTTGTGAGCGATTCTAGGTACTGAATCGTGACGATTTTGGGGAATCGGCCGTAGAAATGGCATAGGAGAAATCGGCCTAAAAACGAAAAATGAAAAACCTGAGTTGTCCGGGGTTTAGAAGAATGTGTGACCAACGAATTGTGATTTTGGTCCGACCTTCGGGGCTTATGTAAAAGTCAGAATATTATCTAAAAATGCGTGAGACGCATATAAAAGGAGGAATATGGCCTTGTGTAAGCAGTGAAAGACTTGGCTCGACAACGCTTTTCAAGTATCTGATGTGGTACACACGGATACAAGTACATAAGGGTCATATTTTTGCGCCGCGTTTGTTTGTTTTTTTTTTGAAGCACGCCCCCCACCGATTCCGGAAACCCGAAGGTACCAAACTCCGGTGGGATTGGGGAATGGACGGCTCACCATCCCGTGGAACCAATACCCTCGGCATGTGAGGGGGGCAGCCTCTAAGCCCCGCTCTGTCCTGGGGGCACCAGTGATCTTAGCCCGATTTCGGTTTCGGTGGCCTGCGGTCGCTATATCCCCGGAGGGCAGCGAATCCGAAAGTTTTCGTTTTCGTTTTCGTTTTGCTGAAAAGCGTGAAACTTTGAAGTTATTTTTTAATTGTTCTCTTCGATTTAATCTAAAATCACGCCATGTGCGAAATTCTGTAAATTCTGTGCAAAAACAGAAAAATTAGAGATTGCAAAACATTGTTGCATGTAGCTTTTTCGTTGTTGTTAACGTACGCACCGCTGTGTACACACCAGCACCAGTGACAAAAAGGAGTTGTCTTCCGTTGATTTTCACCTTTTTTACCGGTGTCACCTTCAACTAGTGTGGCAGGATAAACCGTCTGTCCCGTGAGTCATTGCCTTTGCCACAGGAGACCTTGCGTTCCGCAATGCTTCTGCGATACAATTTGTCCTGAACAAACCAGTGTCAGCGAGCTAAAGTCTGATTGTTATTTTAGTAGTTTTAGTGGTCGCTAAATGCCCGAAATCCGCAAATGTGAAAGGTCATTTGTCTACAATACAAAGTACGAGGGTTGCCATGTGCAACCGAAATCATAAATAAACGGCGCAAAAATATGACTCTTATGTACTTGTATCCGTGTGTACCACATCAGATACTTGAAAAGCGTTGTCGAGCCAAGTCTTTCACTGCTTACACAAGGCCATATTCCTCCTTTTATATGCGTCTCACGCATTTTTAGATAATATCCCCTTAGACCGACCGTACCGTAGTACATTCACAAGCAGGTGCTCACAAAGACCGTCCGCTCGCACGAGTCGCACTCGACCTGGCAACACCAGACGAACCGGCAGCGGCACTTCTCCGTGTAGATCTGACGGTGCGTCGCGTAGCCGCGGCCGCAGCACAGCCGCTCGCAGTCGCCCTCCGTGTGCGTCGCGTTGTGACGCGCGCACGTGCGACCGGTGACGCCGCCGTGACCGATGTGCGCGAGCGGCTCGCAGTAGTCGGGCGACTGTTCCATGAACACGAGCTCGCTCGAGCGAATCTTGCGCGCGTCATCAGCATCGATCGCATTGCTGGTGCTGGACGGCATCTTGATCCTGTCATTGTTGCGGTTGTTGTTGTTCAGTTTCGCGGTTTTCCGATTGTTCTTCACTCCGTTCGCGACGGCCGTCGACCCGTCGCGGTGCATTCGATGTCGATACCGGCGCCGGTGGTGTTGTTTTATTCGGCGTTTTCGACCGTTCATGAATGTGTCGTCAGTGTTGCTGTTGTAGAGCGTGTTTTCGCGATGATGACGTCGATGATGCCCAGTTGGTCGACGCGAATAGTGCGCCGCATAGCGCGACGCCGCCGTGAAATCCGGCTGCTCGACGCTGCTACTGCTGCTGGTGACGCTGCTGGAAATAGAAGGTTTTCAAAAATGCACAGCGTGATCCATGAATAGTGATACGAACTTGCGTTGTGTCTGCTATTCCTGGTGCTTCTGCACTACTCGTGCGACTGTGGTGGAACGTGGCGCACTGAACTGCATGCGGCACTATACGCGCGAATGGCAAATTTTCTCGTCATCGCGGCAATGTGCAGTCTAACTCGATAACATATCCAGCCAGCTGATTCGTTGGTTCTGTGCAAACCAAACTCCGACACCCCCACGCCGCAGCAATTCACGCACAGAATGCATGCATCACGATCACCAACCAATCACCAGTTGGCTATGTTATTGAGTTCGACTGTACGTACACCATTGCACCGCACCGTCGCACCGTCTGTGATCGGTGCTGATTCAGTTGCTGCTCTCAATCAGTCACTCAAAAAATACTGGCCTCTGAAAACCGCCGGCTTTTGGTGGTTTCTACTTCCAAAAAGTTTCCGAAAGGATTACCTAAGCTCACTGGTCACTCTGAGCAATTGTCGCGAGTCATTCGGCGAGTGCACCGCCCGCCCCCTCCCGTCGTCCGAACGATGGTCGTGGTGGTCACTGTTCAAATACCGAGCCACCCTGTATCGGTCGACCAAATGCTCTGCGATCTCCGTCAGCTCATTCGCCACCTGCCAGCATGTTCGCATCTGACAGCTGCCCGAAACGCCATGACATCGGCAATGTTGACGAACGGTGCGCTTCAGCGCCTGAAATCGGCGGAATGTAAGCGTGTTTACGGCGTTTTTGAAATAAAAATGAGAATTTTTTTGACATGTATGGATAGATTTGCTGATAACTTGGTTACCCATTTGCTGTCCTCGACTGCAACCTTCATGCAAATATCCAAATATCGAACTACAACTGCTTTGCGCCGTCGGCTACGGACGTACACAGCCATGAGTTAAAACACCCACACTGAACCACAAGAATTTGGTCCTCGGGTTTCTCGGAATACCAGCAGGGGCTAGAAACTCCAAAAAGTCCACATGCAGTATATTTATGGGCTTGCAATTTGCAACTGAGCTTCGCACAGAGCCCCCATGAAACTATTTTTGCACCAACCATGCGTCCAGCCTTCAGATTGTGTTTGTGCATCTTCGCCAGCGCGACGCTCGTCGAGCTTCGTTTCGCGCCGATGCCGCCGCCGCCGCCGCCGCCGCGCTCGAGCTCGCCGCTCAACAGACGCCGCGCGGTGACGAGACCGAACTTGACGCCGTACGAGCAGCCGCCCCAGCGCCACGACTGTTGCGTCGTCTGCTTGTGCGTGTCGCACGTGCACCACTCCAGTTGACCCTAAGCGCGCAATAGGTAATAGGAATTTTTTTCAGATTCTGAATTCGAGTGCAGACGTAGAAAGGAAACCTGTGTCATTCTTTATGTGGCAATATAATTCAAAACAGCCTAAGAGACTGAGCCCTGTTTATAAATAAAAGATCGTTGCACGCAACAAAAGGTATGGCAATGTTTTTCAGATTCTGAATTCGAGTGCAGACGTAGAAAGGAAACCTGTGTCAATCTTTATGTGGTAATAATTCAAAACAGCATAAGCTTCCGAGCCCTATGAAAGATGGCACACAAGCTTCTTGGGGATTTCTACCTAGTTTCTGAAATGTGTGTATCGTGCCGAATGGTGCAGTCAATTGCAATCAGATCATCACAAATTCAAGAAGGTCGTCTGTAGAATATACTGTTGAGTGTTGATTGAATGACCGTGTAGGTTGTTAAACTATTTTTTTCGTAACCCTTTTTGTACTCTCCTATTCATTGCTGCTCAGTAAATCTTTGCAACACCACAGAAATTGACACCCGAATAAAACAGATCCAGATACATTTTGTCCCTTTGGGTGGTCGTTTAATCACAACGATACAGTAGAAAAGAAGTTAGTTGTAAGTACAATATGTCCCATGAACAACATCATGAAATCAGTGTGCATATCATTTTGTGACGACGTGAAAGAGGCAATAAAGATCAATATTTTCTTGTTTTATTGCGTCCCAAAACTTCTGGGTAGGTCTCGGCAGCTTTGTTGTTGGTGTTTACAATTGAAGTAAAATGTGTAGGTTTTTGTGTGCTGTTTCATGAAGGGCGCACACGCAAAACTTTGAGAAGCAGAAACTTTTAGCAAAGTCGGGTCGTTAAAATATAGTGAGAGAGAACGGTAAAGTTGCTGCGACGAAAATGACATTAAATGCGCATAAAACCAAGAGTGTTATTGTCAAATGTCGTCCCAACGAAAAAGAAATCCTATCCATTCACTATTTATACCGTAAACCTGCAAAACAATCAGAAACACATATATTTTCTGAAAACTGAAATTTACATTGCAATGGTGCGGTGGCACCCGACTAGATCTAAAATTTTAAAGTCAGCTTGTCAAAATCAAGCTACAGTCAAGCAAATCAGGTGATGAAGCTGTTCTAACACCGTAAATTAATGTTTCATTACAAAAAGTTCACAGCACTGAGAATAGTGGTACAACAAGGAGTCATTTTTGTCGCATATATCAAGAAGATCGTAATGTAAAAAGAAAAAATGAACGGACGACACAGACCTGCACACAAGCGGTGCTGACCGCCCACGCTGCACCTGCGGACGAGAGAGCGACAAGCAGCGCCGATTCGCGGTAACCTGTAGCAAAAAAATAACGAAAAAATTGTGAGTGCAGAATGAAGAAAGAGAAACGAAAAGCAGAAGCGGACTAAGCGAGATATTTCTCTTCCTCTGTAACTCAGCAGCTTGTCGAACAGTTTTGCCTGTGAACGCCACTGAAAAAAACATAGCATTTCCGTTTCCGTTTCCGAAATTGTTATCAAACGTCTGACCATTTCTGAGCACCAGGCTCACACCGTAGAAACTATCGGAAAGCAAATTTCTGAAATGGAAATGAAAATGAAAACGGAATCAGAAATGGAAATTTTTTAGTCTGTGTAACACTCTGCATCATGCAGCACATCATCATCAAACCAAGCGTGGTACCGTATCGTGTGATGAGCGGTTGATCAAGCAGTGTGTAGTCGGTTGTGCGCGCCAGCGTGCAGTCCCAGCGATCGTAACGCATCAAAGTGTGACAGTGTTTCACGGCCTCTTTCAGACCGTGAAGTGCGAACGCGGCCACGGCCGGTCGGTGGCTGCAATTGTTGAGGCTATACCGTAGTCTTGCATGTAAGGTTCCTCCCACTTATAAGACCTTCACTCAAAAGTGGGCGGAGTGTCACTCAAAAGTGTCACACGGCGGGAAACCAAAAAAAATCAAAATTTTTACTCTGTTTATAAGACCCGGCCCTTCCTAATCTTCGCTTTATAAGACCTCCTCCCATTTATAAGGTTGTCACGCAAAATTCTACTTCTTTCAGAAATTTTTAAAATTTTCAAATTTATATTTAAGAAGACCATATATGCAAGACTTTACGGTAATTGTTGTAAAATAGCAAGATGTTTGTTCGGTCTTATTCTGTTTGACACGACCGTAACCGACACGGCCGTCAATTGAACGGCCGTAGACCGGCCATAGAACTGGGAGGCCGTGACTGAACGGCCCGGCGTACGGTGCAACGTAATTGGTAATAAACCGAAAAAATGCTCTGAATCAGTATCAACATGGAAGGACACCGTATATTCCATAGAGATTAGTGCTAGTACCGCACAGTTTCGGTCTTATTTGACGGTGTACACCTACCGACAGAGTTGCTGTAAATACCGATGACGCCGCATGTGATGCACCAGCTGGTCGCTGCATGTGTGCGCCCAGTCGCCCGAGAAACCGCTGGACGAGGACGCTCGCGAGAAGCTGTGAACGCTGTGCATATACAGGCTGGCTGTGAAAAGCTGACAGACGCACAAAATGTGACATCTTACTGGCACACCGCATGCACCAGTGTAGTGTGATTGACTGAACCGCAAAATCAGCATTGCTTGTGAGTTTCCCGTCTCGCAGCAGACAACGGTTTTTTTTTGAAAATATAAACCGTGACTTTTTGACCATTTTACACACTGTGACGCTTTCTTCAGAGTTCTATTAAATTCCAACCATACCACTTCAAGCTAACCTGATCAGCAGAGCGCATAGCAACAGGACGAGAGCCGTGCGCCGACGGAAACTTGGAATTTGGCGGCAATTCAAATTGTTGCGGTTACTGTTGAACGTTCGCTGAACGCGTCTCTGATGCTCTGACGATTGATGTTGTCGCATCGTCCGTTTTATATCCTCCACTGACTGATTGATTTGTTCATTTTTTATTGGATTCTGGTGCTATTACTCTTGCTGCGCGTTTTTTTTATTGGCGTACAAAATGGTGCGATTTTTTTCATGGATATAATTGTATGAGTTTATAGTGTTCAGTGAACGCACGCGCGGCAAACTTCAAAGGGAACTCAAATAACTTTTTCACGGGTTTGACCTGTAAATGGACAAAAAAGTTATGATTTGAAAAATCGCTATTTTCGTTCGGAAATCTGGGTATCAAAAGTTTGATGAACATAAAAAATCATTTGGGAGTGTTCTACAGAAGCCGGACCAGAACAAAAATAATATTCTGTTGCATTGTGTTGCACCCCCAATTTCACACACCATTATGTGGCAATGTCACAGTTTGACGTAAGTATCAATTAAAATTAGGAACTTACAATAAAGGAATCTTTGTGGGAACCTTTGCTATGAGAGTAATTGGCTTACTTTTCGCATTCTGTCTAAAAAAAACGGCTAAAAAAATTAAGATAATTCTTGATCCTCTTTGCACGAAAACCTGCGAACAAATTGAAATAACCGTATAACCGTGAACATTGACCACCCATGAAGGTGAGAGTTAGGGGATGGAGAGGGAGGGGGCACAAATGTGTCACTGTAAATGTCACACATGTCAGTCATGTTCTTGTCTGTAAGTGTTTTGAATAATAAATGTATGAGTCCTATCCTAATAAAACATCCTCTATGCCGTTCGCACGTTGTAAACGCATCATGCTTGTTATAGTTTTATGGTTACGGTAGGGGGTGGGATTGCATTCATTTCCCTAGTTTACAGGGTGCCACAGAAAAACTGAAATTCTGACGCGAATTTCAGAAGTTTTCAGTCGTTTTTGCTATTCAGAGCCTGATAAAGAGGACTGAGCACCACGTATTTGAGATAAGTAAACTTGGTTGGCCGTTTTTAACAAAGTTGTTTTTTTGCAGTGTTGCAGTGGTGTTATGCTCAACATGCCAATTTCAGCCACACCCTGTACACAGGCGAAGAAAAAGATTTAGGGAACGCTGTAAATTGCTCGTCCCACACGTCGGTTGCGCTGTCACGATTTAATTTTATTTTGTTTATTATGGTCAGCCGGTTGTATCAAAAAAAACGGCGCAAAGCAAAAATATAATAGAAAATGAATAATGCAGACACAAAAAATACAATCAACTTTTTGCCCACTTATTGGACCTCAGGAACAAAATTGGTTATCTTGATTGTTTCGTCTGATAATCTCACACCAAAATGGTTCCAAAACATTTTGGAGTCTCTTGAAATAGAAAGCTGTGGCACTGCACAATTATTCAGCAGCAGAAGTTTTTCGGTCCAACGGAAAGTTTACCTGATCTTTTTGATGCCAAAAAAGCTGTTGTTTTTTGCCTCTGTGTCAGACACACAACAGCAAGTGCCGTGACAGAACAAGAAAAATTCCGATATAAATGAATAATACAAACAGCAAAAAATTGGTGTGTAATTCAATTTTTCAGCGTGCGTGTCGATATTTTTATGACCCGTTGACATTTTTATTATACCAGTACGCTAAACGCCGCTTTCCTGTGTCTTTTTCCAGCCCATGAGTAAATTGCCTCGAAAACGGCGACACTTTTCAAAAGGAAAAAGTAAAAAGGATGAATTTTTGTCAATGCATGCACACCACGCCTTTTGAAGGTGACAATTTTCTCTCCATGCTTATTTGGTGATGCGACAACTGAAATAAAAAAACTTTCAGAGTTTTGTTTTTCTGGTTTCTTAATCGATAAATAAACGGAGACGGTGTGAGCGTGTGTACAAGGGTTCTAGGGTGAACGGATACAGTACCGTATTGGGGTTCTCGCACTTGAGATGCTTGTCAAACGAATCAATATTATCTTTCTTATAAAAAAAAAAAATCAAAAAAGGATCTCCCCAGGGAAAAATCCCTAAACTATTCCCACCAATTTAATTTTTTCCCCCCATACGTATCTTTCATAAAAAATTCTAAATATTTTTTAACATATCAATCACCCAGCCCAAGCCAAAGATCAATAAAACCTGGAAAGCTGAAAGAAAACCAAACGCTAAACTCAAGAAAATTACAACACTGCTATTGCAACGTGAAAAAAGCTGGATTCTCTGTGGAAACAATAACAGGCATATGAACAGGTTTAGAACGGGAAAAAGTGCAGTGTGCGTGCGGTGCGTCACTTCAAAAACTCTCGGCTATGCCGTTTGGTTTTCTTGGCATTTATAACGCGCATTGCAGTTGAAAATTTCTTTAAGCTACATTTTTTGAAAGTTGTCGTTTAGACGTTCAGAGAAAACTCGTGGATTTTTGTCTTGACTCTGAAAACTCGAACTGTTGTTCCATCTTCCATGTTTGTTCGCTATCGCTCGTAATTTACTGTGACTTATGAAACAACAAGTTTTTTACAAGATAAAGATTTCAAAAGTTCGACGACAAATAAATTATCAAGTTTAAAAAAATGAGCAAATGGGACGTGCGAGAAGCGGCGCGCGACGGCGACGTGAAACGTCTGGCAGAATTGATCAAGAAAAAAGCGCCATTGGACGAATTGGACATCGATGAGACGCTTGGCTACATTGAGGGACAGATTTGTTGGCGACCCATACACCACGCTTCGAGGAACAACCACGGAAAATGCATTGAAATGCTCGTGGATGCTGGTAAAGTCATGGTCTGAAGACCGTACACCTGCTGCAACACGTGTTCCTAATGACTGCCATAGTGCACCGGTCACACACACAACAAACACACTGGCAGAGTTGCCAAAAGTGCATGCCCATGTGTGTGTTTTCATATTGTACATGTATGGTGTGTCCACATAACAGTTTGAAAAGAATGTGCTTGGACTTCAGACTGGGACTTTATAAAGTGTTTACTAGACCGTGTCCGGTGATTTTTTAATGCAATCCCACGTCACAAGCCATGCAAAAGCAGGTCACACCGTGGCGTGTGCGCTGTATAGTTGCCACGGTAACCGTAAAAACCGTAAAAATACGGGCGGTACGGTTTTACCGTACCGTACCGTGACCGTACCGTGCGATTTTAAAATTTCCAAACCGTACCGAAAACCGTACCGTCATCAAAATACAATTACCGTACCGTTGACCGTACCGTGGCAAAATTTTGGCAAACCGTACCGAAACCGTCGTATTTTTTTCAAAATTGACGGTTTGACCAAGCTTTTTTTGTGTGCGTGCGCTGTGTGTGGCGTGGCGTGCGTTTGATTTTTCGTTGGTATCATATAGGTTGCATGTCCCACGGATACATAAAAATTTTATTTGTTTTTTTGTGCCGTTGTAAAAATCAACGGCTTTCACATTACCTTTTTTAGTTTTTTTTGGTGTATACTAAAAAACTAAAATAAAACACGCGCTAATTAATAATTAATGACAATAAAACAGGTCATGAAGATCGATTGTGACTGTGAGAACACTAAACAAACAGCAGTTTTTACAAGATTTTAACTAAAATTCTGTGACTTTCAAAAAGCAAAATTTTGGTGAACACAAATTTGCAATTTTTAAACAGTAGAAACTGAAATAATATTGTTTAAAAAACATTTTTTGTGCAAAAGCGGGCATAAAAAACACAAATGGGATTGTGCAAATAAACGGGTATCGATTCCCGGCCAGTTCTGTAAAATAAAAAAATAAAGGGGCCTCTTCGGGTCAAACTTAGCGACTTTGAAAAATGAAGTTGTCAAACAATCAAGTCACGTTTAAACAAGTTTATGTCACGCAGAAAAAGTCTAACGGGAACGACTTCACTTTAACCAAGTTTAACTTAACTAACCGAGAACAAACGGGGGCAGCAAATTCAAATAGTTTAAAAAAATTGTCAACGATTGCAAAATTAGCGAAACAGAGTTATAAAAGAATCATCTTTGACATAGAATTGACACCTAATCGAAAAGCTTGAAACAAACATTTGAAACGTTTGAAAAGCACTAAAAAATCGAGCGGGTTCTCGAGATTAAATATTACAAAAACTGTTGTTTACGCTTGTTTACTTTTGTTTCTTTTGTTGGCGTCATGCGAAAGGGCTCAAGTTGAAAAACCATAATTTCATAACGTCTTTTTGATAAATCCTGACTGGCAAACTGCAAATTTCTTTATTATCTTGATTTCACACCTTACGCAGCGCAGGTTGGTTCACTGGTCTGACTCTGGTCTGTGCTGTCCACCTTGTGAGTGGAGATTAGGTTTCGGTTGGGTCTTCCTGTACTCTTGCTATTGTGGAGATGGTGTAATTTGTGTTTTGTTTTTGTCCCACTGCCGCTTCCATTGCTTGTCTGACTGAACGAGAACGGCGACATACAACACAACAAAATAGCACAGAGAGAAACAAAAAGTGAAGCACAGTGCATTTTAAAACTTTCTAATTTTCAAACCGTAAAAATACGGTTTACCGCCCGTGTAAATTCAAAATCCACGGTAACCGTACCGAAACCGTACCGTGCGATTTTAAAATTTTTCAAACCGTACCGAAAACCGTACCGTTGAGCTTTTCAATTTACCGTACCGTACCGAAACCGTGAAAAAAATTGCGTCTCAAACCGTAAACCGTACCGTGACCAAAAAAGGCCTACCGTGGCAACTCTAGTGCGCTGTGCTCGAAAAAAAACATTTGTCGCGATTGTCTGAGTTTTGCGTCGTCAATTCCGTTTGTCGAAAAAACAAATTAAAAAACTCCAGTTAAAAAAAACAGGAGTGAATATCGACAGTCAGACGGACGCCGGTCAAACGGCGCTATTGATCGCAGCCGAATACCAATGCCCCAGTTCAGTGGAGTCTGCGATGAAGAAGAACGCAAATGCGCGACTGGGTGACAAGTCCGGGCAGCGGCCGTTGCATCTTGGTAAAGGAATTACCAGAAAGTACCCAAGAGTTCGTTTTTTTGGACGGATACTTCTTTTTTTTAACTTTTAAAAACACTTTCCAGCCAAAAACAGTAGTTCTTAGTGGGGATGTTGCAGAGAGTTTGTTCTTACTTGTGACGGTGGTTGTAGCGGTTCTTGACTTAAAAACGTCGTTTTTCTCTTGATTTTTGAGTTCCGTTCGCGGAAACTGAAATACAGTTTGAGAAATTCAAACCTAATAATTATTCGGTGCAAATGGACACACAATCAACATTTTTAGTGCAACGCTTTGAAAAAAAACCAATTATAGAATCGAAAAAGGCCGCAATTTTGCAGCATGCGCCGGTAAGGACATGAAGATCGTAGAACTGCTGCTGAAGAAGGTCGGCGACTTCGTTGGCGACAAAACAACATTTTACTCACAAATCTTCACTTTTATCAGAACTGGCGAATCGAACCCTTATTCACAATCCATTTGTGTTTTTATGCCCGCTTTTGCACAAAAATGTTTAAACAAATTATTTCAGTTTCTACTGTTTAAAAATTGCAAATTGGTCACCAAAATTTGCTTTTGAAAGTCAAGAATTTTAGTTAAAATCTTGTAAAAACTGCTGTTTGTTTAGTGTTCTCACAGTCACAATCGATCTTCATGACCTGTTTTATTGTCATAATATAATTAGCGCGGTTTATTTTAGTTTTTAGTAACACCAAAAAAAAACTAAAAAAGGTAATGTGAAAGCCGTTGATTTTACAACGGCACAAAAAAAAAATAAAATTTTTATGTATCCGTGGGACATGCAACCTAATGAACCAACGAAAAATCAAACGCACGCCACGCCACACACAGCGCACGCACACAAAAAAAGCTGGTCAAACCGTCAATTGAAAAAAACGACGGTTTCGGACGGTTTGCCAAAATTTTGCCACGGACGGTCAACGGACGGTAAGATTTGATGACGGACGGTTTTCGGACGGTTTGGAAATTTTAAAATCGCACGGACGGTCACGGACGGACGGTAAAACCGTACCGCCCGTATTTTACGGTTTTTACGGTTACCGTGGCAACTATACAGCGCACACGCCACGTGTGACCTGCTTTGCATGGCTTGTGACGTGGGATTGCATTAAAAAATCACCGGACACGGTCTAGTAAACACTTTATAAAGTCCCAGTCTGAAGTCCAAGCACATTCTTTTCAAACTGTTATGTGACACACCATACATGACAATATGAAAACACACACATGGGCATGCACTTTTGGCAACTCTGCCAGTGTGTTTGTTGTGTGTGTGACCGGTGCACTATGGCAGTCATTAGGAACACGTGTTGCAGCAGGTGTGCGGTCTTCAGACCATGACTTTACCAGCATCCACGAGCATTTCAATGCATTTTCCGTGGTTGTTCCTCGAAGCGTGGTGTATGGGTCGCCAACAAATCTGTCCCTCAATGTAGCCAAGCGTCTCATCGATGTCCAATTCGTCCAATGGCGCTTTTTTCTTGATCAATTCTGCCAGACGTTTCACGTCGCCGTCGCGCGCCGCTTCTCGCACGTCCCATTTGCTCATTTTTTAAACTTGATAATTTATTTGTCGTCGAACTTTTGAAATCTTTATCTTGTAAAAAACTTGTTGTTTCATAAGTCACAGTAAATTACGAGCGATAGCGAACAAACATGGAAGATGGAACAACAGTTCGAGTTTTCAGAGTCAAGACAAAAATCCACGAGTTTTCTCTGAACGTCTAAACGACAACTTTCAAAAAATGTAGCTTAAAGAAATTTTCAACTGCAATGCGCGTTATAAATGCCAAGAAAACCAAACGGCATAGCCGAGAGTTTTTGAAGTGACGCACCGCACGCACACTGCACTTTTTCCCGTTCTAAACCTGTTCATATGCCTGTTATTGTTTCCACAGAGAATCCAGCTTTTTTCACGTTGCAATAGCAGTGTTGTAATTTTCTTGAGTTTAGCGTTTGGTTTTCTTTCAGCTTTCCAGGTTTTATTGTTCTTTGGCTTGGGCTGGGTGATTGATATGTTAAAAAATATTTAGAATTTTTTATGAAAGATAATATTGATTCGTTTGACAAGCATCTCAAGTGCGAGAACCCCAATACGGTACTGTATCCGTTCACAGAACCCTTGTACACACGCTCACACCGTCTCCGTTTATTTATCGATTAAGAAACCAGAAAAACAAAACTCTGAAAGTTTTTTTATTTCAGTTGTCGCATCACCAAATAAGCATGGAGAGAAAATTGTCACCTTCAAAAGGCGTGGTGTGCATGCATTGACAAAAATTCATCCTTTTTACTTTTTCCTTTTGAAAAGTGTCGCCGTTTTCGAGGCAATTTACTCATGGGCTGGAAAAAGACACAGGAAAGCGGCGTTTAGCGTACTGGTATAATAAAAATGTCAACGGGTCATAAAAATATCGACACGCACGCTGAAAAATTGAATTACACACCAATTTTTTGCTGTTTGTATTATTCATTTATATCGGAATTTTTCTTGTTCTGTCACGGCACTTGCTGTTGTGTGTCTGACACAGAGGCAAAAAACAACAGCTTTTTTGGCATCAAAAAGATCAGGTAAACTTTCCGTTGGACCGAAAAACTTCTGCTGCTGAATAATTGTGCGGTGCCACAGCTTTCTATTTCAAGAGACTCCAAAATGTTTTGGAACCATTTTGGTGTGAGATTATCAGACGAAACAATCAAGATAACCAATTTTGTTCCTGAGGTCCAATAAGTGGGCAAAAAGTTGATTGTATTTTTTGTGTCTGCATTATTCATTTTCCATTATATTTTTGCTTTGCGCCGTTTTTTTTGATACAACCGGCTGACCATAATAAACAAAATAAAATTAAATCGTGACAGCGCAACCGACGTGTGGGACGAGCAATTTACAGCGTTCCCTAAATCTTTTTCTTCGCCTGTGTACAGGGTGTGGCTGAAATTGGCGTGTTGAGCATAACACCACTGCAACACTGCAAAAAAACAACTTTGTTAAAAACGGCCAACCAAGTTTACTTATCTCAAATACGTGGTGCTCAGTCCTCTTTATCAGGCTCTGAATAGCAAAAACGACTGAAAACTTCTGAAATTCGCGTCAGAATTTCAGTTTTTCTGTGGCACCCTGTAAACTAGGGAAATGAATGCAATCCCACCCCCTACCGTAACCATAAAACTATAACAAGCATGATGCGTTTACAACGTGCGAACGGCATAGAGGATGTTTTATTAGGATAGGACTCATACATTTATTATTCAAAACACTTACAGACAAGAACATGACTGACATGTGTGACATTTACAGTGACACATTTGTGCCCCCCCCCCTCTCCATCCCCTAACTCTCACCTTCATGGGTGGTCAATGTTCACGGTTATACGGTTATTTCAATTTGTTCGCAGGTTTTCGTGCAAAGAGGATCAAGAATTTTCTTAATTTTTTTAGCCGTTTTTTTCAGACAGAATGCGAAAAGTAAGCCAATTACTCTCATAGCAAAGGTTCCCACAAAGATTCCTTTATTGTAAGTTCCTAATTTTAATTGATACTTACGTCAAACTGTGACATTGCCACATAATGGTGTGTGAAATTGGGGGTGCAACACAATGCAACAGAATATTATTTTTGTTCTGGTCCGGCTTCTGTAGAACACTCCCAAATGATTTTTTATGTTCATCAAACTTTTGATACCCAGATTTCCGAACGAAAATAGCGATTTTTCAAATCATAACTTTTTTGTCCATTTACAGGTCAAACCCGTGAAAAAGTTATTTGAGTTCCCTTTGAAGTTTGCCGCGCGTGCGTTCACTGAACACTATAAACTCATACAATTATATCCATGAAAAAAATCGCACCATTTTGTACGCCAATAAAAAAACGCGCAGCAAGAGTAATAGCACCAGAATCCAATAAAAAATGAACAAATCAATCAGTCAGTGGAGGATATAAAACGGACGATGCGACAACATCAATCGTCAGAGCATCAGAGACGCGTTCAGCGAACGTTCAACAGTAACCGCAACAATTTGAATTGCCGCCAAATTCCAAGTTTCCGTCGGCGCACGGCTCTCGTCCTGTTGCTATGCGCTCTGCTGATCAGGTTAGCTTGAAGTGGTATGGTTGGAATTTAATAGAACTCTGAAGAAAGCGTCACAGTGTGTAAAATGGTCACAAAAGTCACGGTTTATATTTTCAAAAAAAAACCGTTGTCTGCTGCGAGACGGGAAACTCACAAGCAATGCTGATTTTGCGGTTCAGTCAATCACACTACACTGGTGCATGCGGTGTGCCAGTAAGATGTCACATTTTGTGCGTCTGTCAGCTTTTCACAGCCAGCCTGTATATGCACAGCGTTCACAGCTTCTCGCGAGCGTCCTCGTCCAGCGGTTTCTCGGGCGACTGGGCGCACACATGCAGTGACCAGCTGGTGCATCACATGCGGCGTCATCGGTATTTACAGCAACTCTGTCGGTAGGTGTACACCGTCAAATAAGACCGAAACTGTGCGGTACTAGCACTAATCTCTATGGAATATACGGTGTCCTTCCATGTTGATACTGATTCAGAGCATTTTTTCGGTTTATTACCAATTACGTTGCACCGTACGCCGGGCCGTTCAGTCACGGCCTCCCAGTTCTACGGCCGATCTACGGCCGTTCAATTGACGGCCGTGTCGGTTACGGTCGTGTCAAACAGAATAAGACCGAACAAACATCTTGCTATTTTACAACAATTACCGTAAAGTCTTGCATATATGGTCTTCTTAAATATAAATTTGAAAATTTTAAAAATTTCTGAAAGAAGTAGGATTTTGCGTGACAACCTTATAAATGGGAGGAGGTCTTATAAAGCGAAGATTAGGAAGGGCCGGGTCTTATAAACAGAGTGGGATTTTGACCAAGTAAAAATTTTGATTTTTTTTGGTTTCCCGCCGTGTGACACTTTTGAGTGACACTCCGCCCACTTTTGAGTGAAGGTCTTATAAGTGGGAGGAACCTTACATGCAAGACTTTACGGTATAGCCTCAACAATTGCAGCCACCGACCGGCCGTGGCCGCGTTCGCACTTCACGGTCTGAAAGAGGCCGTGAAACACTGTCACACTTTGATGCGTTACGATCGCTGGGACTGCACGCTGGCGCGCACAACCGACTACACACTGCTTGATCAACCGCTCATCACACGATACGGTACCACGCTTGGTTTGATGATGATGTGCTGCATGATGCAGAGTGTTACACAGACTAAAAAATTTCCATTTCTGATTCCGTTTTCATTTTCATTTCCATTTCAGAAATTTGCTTTCCGATAGTTTCTACGGTGTGAGCCTGGTGCTCAGAAATGGTCAGACGTTTGATAACAATTTCGGAAACGGAAACGGAAATGCTATGTTTTTTTCAGTGGCGTTCACAGGCAAAACTGTCTGACAAGCTGCTGAGTTACAGAGGAAGAGAAATATCTCGCTTAGTCCGCTTCTGCTTTTCGTTTCTCTTTCTTCATTCTGCACTCACAATTTTTTCGTTATTTTTTTGCTACAGGTTACCGCGAATCGGCGCTGCTTGTCGCTCTCTCGTCCGCAGGTGCAGCGTGGGCGGTCAGCACCGCTTGTGTGCAGGTCTGTGTCGTCCGTTCATTTTTTCTTTTTACATTACGATCTTCTTGATATATGCGACAAAAATGACTCCTTGTTGTACCACTATTCTCAGTGCTGTGAACTTTTTGTAATGAAACATTAATTTACGGTGTTAGAACAGCTTCATCACCTGATTTGCTTGACTGTAGCTTGATTTTGACAAGCTGACTTTAAAATTTTAGATCTAGTCGGGTGCCACCGCACCATTGCAATGTAAATTTCAGTTTTCAGAAAATATATGTGTTTCTGATTGTTTTGCAGGTTTACGGTATAAATAGTGAATGGATAGGATTTCTTTTTCGTTGGGACGACATTTGACAATAACACTCTTGGTTTTATGCGCATTTAATGTCATTTTCGTCGCAGCAACTTTACCGTTCTCTCTCACTATATTTTAACGACCCGACTTTGCTAAAAGTTTCTGCTTCTCAAAGTTTTGCGTGTGCGCCCTTCATGAAACAGCACACAAAAACCTACACATTTTACTTCAATTGTAAACACCAACAACAAAGCTGCCGAGACCTACCCAGAAGTTTTGGGACGCAATAAAACAAGAAAATATTGATCTTTATTGCCTCTTTCACGTCGTCATAAAAATGATATGCACACTGATTTCATGATGTTGTTCATGGGACATATTGTACTTACAACTAACTTCTTTTCTACTGTATCGTTGTGATTAAACGACCACCCAAAGGGACAAAATGTATCTGGATCTGTTTTATTCGGGTGTCAATTTCTGTGGTGTTGCAAAGATTTACTGAGCAGCAATGAATAGGAGAGTACAAAAAGGGTTACGAAAAAAATAGTTTAACAACCTACACGGTCATTCAATCAACACTCAACAGTATATTCTACAGACGACCTTCTTGAATTTGTGATGATCTGATTGCAATTGACTGCACCATTCGGCACGATACACACATTTCAGAAACTAGGTAGAAATCCCCAAGAAGCTTGTGTGCCATCTTTCATAGGGCTCGGAAGCTTATGCTGTTTTGAATTATTACCACATAAAGATTGACACCGGTTTCCTTTCTACGTCTGCACTCGAATTCAGAATCTGAAAAACATTGCCATACCTTTTGTTGCGTGCAACGATCTTTCATTTATAAACAGGGCTCGGTTCTCTTAGGCTGTTTTGAATTATATTGCCACATAAAGAATGTGACACAGGTTTCCTTTCTACGTCTGCACTCGAATTCAGAATCTGAAAAAAATTCCTATTACCTATTGCGCGCTTAGGGTCAACTGGAGTGGTGCACGTGCGACACGCACAAGCAGACGACGCAACAGTCGTGGCGCTGGGGCGGCTGCTCGTACGGCGTCAAGTTCGGTCTCGTCACCGCGCGGCGTCTGTTGAGCGGCGAGCTCGAGCGCGGCGGCGGCGGCGGCGGCGGTATCGGCGCGAAACGAAGCTCGACGAGCGTCGCGCTGGCGAAGATGCACAAACACAATCTGAAGGCTGGACGCATGGTTGGTGCAAAAATAGTTTCATGGGGGCTCTGTGCGAAGCTCAGTTGCAAATTGCAAGCCCATAAATATACTGCATGTGGACTTTTTGGAGTTTCTAGCCCCTGCTGGTATTCCGAGAAACCCGAGGACCAAACTCTTGTGGTTCAGTGTGGGTGTTTTAACTCATGGCTGTGTACGTCCGTAGCCGACGGCGCAAAGCAGTTGTAGTTCGATATTTGGATATTTGCATGAAGGTTGCAGTCGAGGACAGCAAATGGGTAACCAAGTTATCAGCAAATCTATCCATACATGTCAAAAAAATTCTCATTTTTATTTCAAAAACGCCGTAAACACGCTTACATTCCGCCGATTTCAGGCGCTGAAGCGCACCGTTCGTCAACATTGCCGATGTCATGGCGTTTCGGGCAGCTGTCAGATGCGCACATGCTGGCAGGTGGCGAATGAGCTGACGGAGATCGCGGAGCATTTGGTCGACCGATACAGGGTGGCTCGGTATTTGAACAGTGACCACCACGACCATCGTTCGGACGACGGGAGGGGGCGGGCGGTGCACTCGCCGAATGACTCGCGACAATTGCTCAGAGTGACCAGTGAGCTTAGGTAATCCTTTCGGAAACTTTTTGGAAGTAGAAACCACCAAAAGCCGGCGGTTTTCAGAGGCCAGTATTTTTTGAGTGACTGATTGAGAGCAGCAACTGAATCAGCACCGATCACAGACGGTGCGACGGTGGTGTACGCACAGTCGAACTCAATAACATAGCCAACTGGTGATTGGTTGGTGATCGTGATGCATGCATTCTGTGCGTGAATTGCTGCGGAGTGGGGCGTCGGAGTTTGGTTTGCACAGAACCAACGAATCAGCTGGCTGGATATGTTATCGAGTTAGACTGCACATTGCCGCGATGACGAGAAAATTTGCCATTCGCGCGTATAGTGACGCATGCAGTTCAGTGCGCCACGTTCCACCACAGTCGCACGAGTAGTGCAGAAGCACCAGGAATAGCAGACACAACGCAAGTTCGTATCACTATTCATGGGCAAATGTACTATCGCGGCCCAGGAGATCGCGGCCCGGAGTATCGCGGCCGAAGCATCGCGGCCTGAAAGATCGCGGCCTGGACGATCGCGGCCTGAACGATCGCGGCCCGGACGATCGCGGCCTGGGACGATCGCGGCCTGGGACGATCGCGGCCTGGGATGATCGCGGCCCGGGACGATCGCGGCCCGGGACGATCGCGGCCTGGGACGATCGCGGCCTGGGACGATCGCGGCCTGGGACGATCGCGGCCTGGACGATCGCGGCCTGGGACGATCGCGGCCTGGGACGATCGCGGCGTTTTCATAACCTTGTCATATATCCAGATCAGCCTGGCAATTTACATGTGGCAGTCACCGTGCATTGCGTATGTATATGAAACTGTGCTACTCAAACAAAGCTATTCGCATTTATTTTAAAACTAAATTATTGTTAATATTATTTGTTGTTCATGTTCGGTTGTTGTTTGTAGCAAGTTTGACGGGTTACCCATCTATCTATTTAATTTCAACATTTTGACCGCCCTCCCCCAAAGTCACATGCACACCCGCGCCTCCCATCTTAAAAATTTGCAGCTGTCTATGTGGAAAATTTGCTCCAGCTATCAATATCGCCCCCAACGACAATCATCTCCCATGTGAGTGACCCATGTAAATAGAGTTGTTAAAAAATAAAAATCGTCATTTTTGTTTTCTTAAAGAAAAATATAAAAACATGAAAATCAAAGTTGGTCTAAATCAATCAGGGAGTCCGAAGAATCACATCTGACGAGCAAGCGCCTTTCGAATGACTCATGTAAGGCGGAACTTATCAGATTTTGTTTTGGTGACCTCATTTACAAATGTACCCATTTTCCAAACCGTTACCATCATATGCCTCTTCTAGTGTTTTGACCCTCAAAACGCAACTAATTATCCCCAGTTCAAATGAAAGAAATCTTACCGGCTTGAAATTCGATCAATTTATACGACGCCACACGACACGAAATAGCAAGCAGACTAAGTACAGCTGTAGCGCTTGCAAACAGTGCAGCTCGGACGCTCAGAATTCAGATTGGGAGGCGAATTGTCACCTTATCTGCATCGGAAATGGTAAGACAAGCTTTGCGCCGCTCAAAAACTTCTGTACAAAAGTTGTTCAAGCCTAAAATCAATTGGTAAAACGGTCCAAAATCGACTGCTGGCGGTTTACAAGGTAATATCATAAAACAATTTGTTAAACTTTTGAAAAATTGTGCCAAAAATGAGGTTTTCAGAGTGTATTGGAGAAAAATCTTTCGATTTTTTAAATCGACATTTTTGTTTTTTATTTAATTTTTTTTAAATTTCAATTTTTGTTTAACAATTCTACGTGTGAGTGACTCAACCCGACCCGACAGCTCTCATGTGAATGACTACAGGGTGTTTCAGAAGTAGTGGGTAGGTGTTTGACGCGTTATTTCTCGACTTGTGTTAACCCATATTGAATGAAATTTTAGTCAGTTGATCAAGAAAGTTCACCTTAGATTTGTGCAAAATTTAAGAAAAATTCATTAACCTGCCCGCGAATGACATAGCAAAACACAAAAAAACATTGATTTCAGCACGCAACTGGGGGTTTGGCACCGGGTTAAAACGCCTTGCACATAAGAGCGGTATGAAATGCCATATGGGGCGCTCGATGGCCAAAAAATGGAATTTTGACATTTTGCGCTAAAACGATGCTACTAAGTGTCCTGAGTAAGTGCACAAAATTTTTCGGCCAAAGACCCACCCTATCCCGACTTATGGCCATTTTATGTGTTGGCCGACGGGCGCCGGTGACTCCGTCGACCGATCACCGAAATGCATTTTTTGGGCTTTTGAAGCAATTTTACGCAAATCCGAGGTGACCACGTGAAAGAGGAGAACAAACTGAATCAGATCCACTAATTTTTGACTAAATTTAGCAAATTTTTAGTTCTGCCCTGAAATTCTGGCGTGTACGACAGAGATTTTAAAAAAACGCCCGGCTCTAACGGTTTCAGATAATCCCAGGCCGCGATCGTCCCAGGCCGCGATCATCCCAGGCCGCGATCGTCCCAGGCCGCGATCATCCCAGGCCGCGATCGTCCCAGGCCGCGATCGTCCCAGGCCGCGATCATCCCAGGCCGCGATCGTCCCAGGCCGCGATCGTCCAGGCCGCGATCGTTCAGGCCGCGATCGTCCAGGCCGCGATCTTTCAGGCCGCGATACTTCGGCCGCGATGCTTCGGCCGCGATCTAATGGGCCGCGATCTAACGCACGCCCTATTCATGGATCACGCTGTGCATTTTTGAAAACCTTCTATTTCCAGCAGCGTCACCAGCAGCAGTAGCAGCGTCGAGCAGCCGGATTTCACGGCGGCGTCGCGCTATGCGGCGCACTATTCGCGTCGACCAACTGGGCATCATCGACGTCATCATCGCGAAAACACGCTCTACAACAGCAACACTGACGACACATTCATGAACGGTCGAAAACGCCGAATAAAACAACACCACCGGCGCCGGTATCGACATCGAATGCACCGCGACGGGTCGACGGCCGTCGCGAACGGAGTGAAGAACAATCGGAAAACCGCGAAACTGAACAACAACAACCGCAACAATGACAGGATCAAGATGCCGTCCAGCACCAGCAATGCGATCGATGCTGATGACGCGCGCAAGATTCGCTCGAGCGAGCTCGTGTTCATGGAACAGTCGCCCGACTACTGCGAGCCGCTCGCGCACATCGGTCACGGCGGCGTCACCGGTCGCACGTGTGCGCGTCACAACGCGACGCACACGGAGGGCGACTGCGAGCGGCTGTGCTGCGGCCGCGGCTACGCGACGCACCGTCAGATCTACACGGAGAAGTGCCGCTGCCGGTTCGTCTGGTGTTGCCAGGTCGAGTGCGACTCGTGCGAGCGGACGGTCTTTGTGAGCACCTGCTTGTGAATGTACTACGGTACGGTCGGTCTAAGGGGTACGGTAACTACGGTCGACGGTATCGACGCGACGTTTTATTTGATCACGTCAGTATCGGCTGCGGTCTACAAAGTCTGTTCGTCAATCATCATTGTACAGTCAGTCAGTCTGTCAGTCAGTTTCATTCAGCATGGAATGGACACCACACAGAATTTGTAGACCAGCCAAAGTTGAGTACATTGCCCTGAAACGCTCATTACAAAAACTTAGTTTGTTTTTCGTTTATTCGGTCACCAGACCCAACTCAGTAACAATTAGGAAGCATGACGAAACTTCGTGTCGAGACCGAATTCGCCCGATACCGTACCCCATGGCCCACAATTGTGGCATTTGCGTGTGTTAAGCAACTGATTGACTGCAGTTTTGTTCGGAATATTGCTGGTTGGAGAATATTGCGAGTGTCTGCTATAATGGCAGACAGTTCCAAGTTTTATTTTTCAAAGAATTCGCAAGTTGTATTGCGAAAGAAAATGTTACATCACGTTATCATGTTACTGTTGTTTACGCATCTGTTTCTTTTTTGGTTGTGATTTTCTGCGCAAGTCAAGTGGAACTTGTTTTGAATCGATACAGTCGTTGCCTTTTGTGATTGGTTGGAAACACGACGAATTTTTGTCATATTCGTGATACGACACAAACGATTTTTTGATGCCCTGAAAAAAATCATTAATTGGTATGAAAAATTGCAAAAACTCGAACCGTGGTTGCTTGGAGAACATTTAGACATTGTTCTCCAATGTTGTGCGTATTATAGTTTATCCGGGTAAACAATTGATTTGATAAACAATATTAACAATACCATGTTCCTTTTTTGTTTTCTTTGACAGCATATTAGAGAGCATTAGATCTCGTCTATAATTGCCTCCAGTGTACGTCATCACTGTTATTATTGCGCGTATTTTTTCAAAACAATAAAATAAACATCTATCATTGAAAGAGCTTGCTGTAAGTTTCATTATTTGTTGTTTTTATATGTTGTGATGAAATCAAAACGATTGATTTCAGAGATTCAATCAACTTTTTGACATTTGACACGTGAGGTTTTTACTTGCTGTTAACAAAACCCAATAAAAATTACTTTGCCATAATAGATAGGATTGTAGTTGTCAAGAAAAGGCAAAAATTCGACTCTGAACCAAGTTCAGACAAGAACGTGGAGAAAACGCTTTTGAGTCGCCCCACCCCCAACTCTCGAACAACCACGTGGGGGAGGGAGTGGAGGGGCTACCGCGTCAACCAAAAATTTTGAAGCAACTATAAAAACTGTTGATCGAATTTAATGTTTGCAGCTTTAGATTTATCATGTTTGCCCCGACGTCTTTCGAATGCTAAGCTACTTTTTCATTTTGTGACAAAGGCATCAGAAAAAAACTACCGCAACGGCAACGCGTTGTTTGTTCTTCAGCTGCATCCGTGTCTGGAACAGTCTGATACCAAAACGATCGTTATCAGTCCACTTGTAGTGATTATTGTGATTCTCTGTGTGTTGTCGTTGGTTTCAACGTTCCATCCACGTGAAAAAAGTAAAATGTCTGTCAGAACGCTTTCAAAAATGGCAACAACAGAAAACGAAACTCGAAAACTAACACCATTTCTGAAACGAAACTTGTCAACAACTGATAAAACACTGATTATAATTTTAGACAACACCGGTGGCGGACCAACTGATAGTTCAATTCTAGAACAAACATTTGGTGCCAGGCGCCGCAAGCCTATCTCTCAGGTGATGCCGGATTAATGATAAAACTTTGTTCGAATTTTAAAGTCGTTTCATTCTGTAGTTTTCACTGTGTTTTGAAACAGAAACAAAATTGACAAAATAAGTAAAGATCTTTAGTTTGTTAAAACGGACTTTTAGCTTTTTGTCCAAAACACATGGTTTCTTGTGTGGGCCCAAAACACACACTTTTGTGAAAGCACTAATTTTTTTAAGAAAAAGAAGATTTTGAAAACTCCTTTTGCAGTCATCCACTTTTTGCTTGATCTTCACTCATATATATGGTGATGCAACTATTTCAGACCCCTGAAACGAAACATGCAACCGAATGTGCAACTTGAGAGCTATGAGATGTCGAGCTACCAACAGCCTCAGCGGCAGCAGTTTATTGAGCAATCACAACATCGATCTTGGGGTGAGCCGCACGAACAACTGAAGACATTGGCCGTGGACACCGATGGACGTTGGCGTCATCAGCCGGGCAACGCTGTCGAAGAAACAGCATTGAAGGTCGAAAACCAGCTGCATGCCAGTCCGATATCGGAGAGGTCGGGCAAGTTCAATGAAACTTATAAATGTGGTAATGTATTAGCCCACGGACTACGGTATCTCTACCCAGTTCTGTCTCAACACGATCGTCGGTCTCTGCTCTCTGCCGATCTCGCATGATGGACAAGCGAGTTTATTTGCAGTGCATGAAGTTTGTTTTTAGGTTTTACTCATGAAATTTTCTCTTCGCTTTCAAATGAAGTTGAAGTTGGGCTGCAGAATAGTTGAAGCAAGATCGCAGGAGCAAGAATGAGTGCGGTAGATTACTGTAGTCCGTGTGCGTATCGGTGTGGTGTTACAGTTTTAGCGTGCGCATTGTTTTCTGCAAAACACAACAAATTGTCGCGGGATTGTATCACGGGTCTGCCGTGTGTCAGGCTCGAACGTTACACCCCACGAGACGTGTCTCGTGTGACTTGTCATTTGTTTCGTTTCGTAAAATTTCTTTTGCCTACAGTATCTCGTCTCGTCTCGTCTTACGGTAATTCATAGTAATGTCATTCAGCGTGTTTACAGTACCATGCATACAGTACTCACACGCATACAGTACACACAATGCCACGCATATATTCCCATAGTACACACAGTACCACGCACACAGTACTCACAATAGCACGCATATGGTACACACAGTACCACGCATACAGTACTCACAGTACCACACATACAGTACTCACGGTACTACGCATACAGTACTCACAGTACCACACATACAGTACTCACAGTACAACACATACAGTACTCACAGTACCACGCATACAGTACTCACAGTACCACACATACAGTACTCACAGTACTACGCATACAGTACTCACAGTACCACACATACAGTACACACAGTACCACGCATACAGTACTCACAGTACCACACATACAGTACTCACAGTACCACACATACAGTACACACAGTACCACGCATACAGTACTCACAGTACCACACATACAGTACTCACAGTACCACGCATACAGTACTCACAGTACCACACATACAGTACTCACAGTACTACGCATACAGTACACACAGTACCACACATACAGTACTCACAGTACTACGCATACAGTACTCACAGTACCACACATACAGTACACACAGTACCACGCATACAGTACTCACAGTACCACACATACAGTACTCACAGTACTACGCATACAGTACTCACAGTACTACGCATACAGTACTCACAGTACCACACATACAGTACTCACAGTACCACGCATACAGTACTCACAGTACCACACATACAGTACTCACAGTACTACGCATACAGTACTCACAGTACCACACATACAGTACACACAGTACCACGCATACAGTACTCACAGTACCACACATACAGTACTCACAGTACTACGCATACAGTACTCACAGTACCACACATACAGTACACACAGTACCACACATACAGTACTCACAGTACCACACATACAGTACTCACAGTACTACGCATACAGTACTCACAGTACCACACATACAGTACACACAGTACCACACATACAGTACTCATAGTACCACGCATACAGTACTCACAGTACCACACATACAGTACACACAGTACCACGCATACAGTACTCACAGTACCACACATACAGTACTCACAGTAGTACGCAAACAGTACACACTGTACCATACATTTACAGGTTTGCCAAATTTCTGCTCAGAACGATTTCGTCCGACTCCGACAGCAGCTGTGCAACGACAGTCTACGCCACCGGTGGCGGCCAAACAAACGGCGCCAATCACAATGAGGACGAAAACAGCGTGGAAGAGCAGTTTGTCGCTCATATGGCCAGCAACGGCGAGCCAGTCGTCTCCGATGAAGAGCTGATCCGTATTTCCGTGCGAGAACTGAACCAAAAACTCCAGGTTGGTTTCCTTAAATCGTTTTAGTACATTGGTTTCTTTGGTTTGCATTAACCACGTTGCTGTTAAGCATTTTGTTTGTTTGTTTTTGGTTGCTTGCTGTTCACTCTTCTGTTCCTTTCAACGTTTGTCTTTGTTTGCGGTCTTTGTTTTGTTTTGTTCTGCTGTCTGAGATTTTGAAACTTCGAAATGATAAATAAGGTTGACTTGGTGTTTTTAAAACTTATAGATAATTGTGTTTGAAAAAGTGTCATTAAAAAACAACTGCTCAAGCTGTAACCGTTTTGCCTGCTTATAGCGCTTCGAGAGACCCTAGAAACGTCTCCTTATCAGTATACCTGCCGTGCCAGTGCGTGCCTGGTACAAGAGACAGCAAGTCGTTTTGCGCATCAGAACCCTGGACGGTTGTTATGTTCCTGTCACCAACAGACACTGAAAAAGTCAAATCGGCAGATAACCAAACTTTGCCACGAAAAAAAAATTGAATTGATAAGATTCCCCAGTTTTTTACGTGTCTACGCAAGTATCATGCAAGCAGGGTTACTTATTTTGAAAAAAAATAACGGGTGCATTCAAGCTAAATTGAGTCAACTTTAACTTTGATGAAAACAAGGATTGTCTGGGAAATGCACAGAAATTGCATGAAAACACATGAAAATACCGATTCGAAGAATTTTGTGGTGATGATCGAAATATGTTATCCAGGTTTTGCAGGGTTATGACCGCAAATTGATCGGGAAACTAAAGCAGAAGCGCCGCACGTTGAAGAACCGCGGCTACGCGCTCAACTGTCGTGTTCGGCGACTCCAAATTCAGGTTTGTGTTTGGAGAAATTTGTGGTTTTTTGTAAAAATGTACAAAAATTTTAGATTTTCAATTTTTAGGTTCTGCGACTCATTGCGTAGAAAGGAAACAACATATCATAGTTTCAATCTTTATGTGGAATTCAAAATCGCCCTGTGTGACTCGGTCCTATTCAGGGGACTCGGATCACTTCACCATTTTTTTGAATTACCGCGTCCATGCATTGAAACTGTTTACCTAGCTAAAAAATGGCTACGCGAATTAGAATTTCGTACGCATGACTGTCGTTCGCACGTAACGACTGTTTTGCGCGCATGATTTAGAACGTTGTCCGTGCGCACGCAAAAAAACTTGTGCCCACGCGAATTAGAATTTCGTGCGTGTGACTTACGTCTGTCCGACACGACTGTTTTGCGCACGGGATTTAGAACGACTGTTTGTCCGTGCGTAAAAAGACAAATGCGCACGCGAATTAAATTTCTTGCGCACGACTGTCCGACGACTTTTTGCTGCTGGCAGCAAAAAGTCGTTCGACAGATGTGCGGACAAGTTCATATTTTCCAGTGTCTGTTAATTTTAAGTTGAAAATTAACGTATTTTAGATGTTGGGGCAACGGAAAAAATGCTCAGTTTTATTTGGTGCGGGGGCTACTTGCCTGTTTTGAAAAGAAAGAAAACTGAAATCTACTGGGAACTGTTGTATTTCGTTGTTTGTTTGTTTGTTTGTTTGTTTGTTTGTTTGCTTGCTGGTTTCGGAGAAGGGGGCTGCTGGCTCCAAAAAAGCAAAACAGCTTCGATCAGCTTCTCTGTCACCTGCGCTTCGTCGAGCGAACTGATCGGCGTCGGCGGAGATTTTGGGTCAGCATTTTCCATTTTTGAAAGATCCAAATCAAAATTTGTTCAAATTCAGTTTGTATATACCAAAACTGAAGGAATTTAGATTTTTACATGCGCTTCTTGAGAACACATGTGATAAAAATGCGACGACAAACTGAATGCAAAATGGGGAAGAGGGTAGGGGAAGGGGAGGGAATGCAAGGGAGATTTCAAGATTTCAAGATTTTATTCAACGCGCAACACCTTTAACAAAAACACAATGATAAACAATTAACATAATGTCAAAATTATCAAAAAAAATGATCACTAAAAAATAAAATTTGTCAATTCCCGTTTTCAAATTTGCTAGGGCAGACATTTGCATTTTTGTCCGCAACAGAATGGACTATTTTTGGTCACGGCATTTAGAACGACAGTCGTATGACGGATGCTGCACGTTTTCTAATTCCCGAACGCAAGCTTGTCCGTCCGCACGTTCGGACATACCACACAACTTTTTGCCCACGCGAATTAGTTTTCCGTATGTATGCACGACACTTCAGTCGTTCTAAATGCGGTGCGCAGTTTTCAGTTTTGTCGTGTGGCGTAAACGAAACGACTGTTTTGCGCCCCGCATTTAGAACGACGTGCGTTCCGTGCGTACGTAAGAAAAACTAATTGCTAAACGCGCCTTAAGCACAACTATATGCGCAACCTCAGTTTCGGGACCAAAATAAACGATTATAGTATTCATAGTGTAATCGCAACGGTGTGTGTGTGTTGCAGATCAAACTTGAAGCCGAAAACGTGATGCTGAAAAAAGAGGTGAATTATCTTCGTGAGTTAGTGGACGAGTTGAAGCGCAACAACAACTCAGCGCCTCATCAGTACCGTCACCAGCAGGCGTCAGCGCTTCAACAGGCGCTACCGGCGCAGGGTTCTTCCACGTCGTCAGCATACCATCAGCTGAGCCACCCCCATCATGCTTATGTGGGCCTGAACTTGGTTGCATCAGGAAGACGTCATCATCAGCAAGATGCTCCATCATCACATCACCCGCAACAACAACAGGGTGAGCCATCCGTATTCACGGTCACCTCAAACACGGCGACATCATCATCTGCGTCGGGCAGCCTGTCGCCGAGTGATTATTGCGAATGAATAATAAAAGTAATAGGGCATTCATGAAGCAGTAGTTAGTGGCCGCGTAGCTATGCTTTGACACAGCTATGCGTCACTGAATACTGCTTCATGAATGCGCCTTTATATTCTGTTGCGAACAGTGTAGTGCTTTTCTTAATCATTTTCACCATTTGAGTAAAAACGTTTATATAATGAGTAAAAATATAATACATGTGAAAAGAAATGTTTAGTGGCAAGACACGCTATGAAGCTGTGTTAACTTTTGTTTTGTGAACGGCGATTTTTTTCTTGGTCGTATCGATCGTGTACGGTTTGATCGAGTTCTTTTTGTTTTGTCCCGGTGACCAATCTATCAACTCAGGGCTCACAAACTCGGCAAATTCTACGGTTACTTGAATTCTGTCAAAACATTGTTTGTTCTTGTTCTGCTTCATTGCAAGCATATCAAAACCAAATGGTGATCAAATAAGAAAACTGGTTTGTTTTCTATATCTTCTACTTAAAACTGTTTGTGTAAAACTTTTTTTGCGTTGCTACAATGTGTTGGTACAACATTATGTAGCTTGTGACAGCACTGTTTTCTAGTCGATTAAGTTTTTGTTTGTTTTTATTCCCGTTGGTATTTTTTCATGCGAGTATGTACGGGTTAACGTCGTCCGTTTTTGTTTGTGAACTTCCAGGAGCTATATTCATGGCTCATCAATTGCTCAAGTGATTTGCAAAAACTGTTTTGTTTTGGACGGTAACAGTTTTTAACGGTGCTGTGCGGGTGTCTGATTTTGGAAACTACCTAACGCCATAAAACAATTGAAAGTTGTTTATTCATGACTATTGTACATGTATGCATCTCAATGATGCAAATAGTTAAGCCACGCACAATTATGTACGTATGATTTATTGTGTCACCCAATGATCAAAATACTTGCCGATTTCTAAATAAAGATTCGTTTCCAAGTGATTAGCGTCAACATTGGCTGAACCGAGGAGACTTTTTCCTATGTGGATAACAGTCCCTCTAATGATGACAGACACACACCCAGAATAATATCACCGTTGAAGCAAGGGTAATAATTTAGAAACGACTTGTATTTTAAAATCGAGTTTAATTTTTCAAACGCCAACATTCGGCAAAACTATGATTTTCTGTTAGACAACATGGTTGCTGGGTTCTTTACATGCTATATTCACCATATTATTTCGGATATTCAGCAATATATCGCAGTAAAATCAGCGAGCATATGATGAAAATTCCTCTCTTTAAATGAAATTAGTTGCGCCGACATGCTTTCTGCAGGGTCCTACGGAGAAGAGTTGAACATTGATATGTACTCGCTTGTTTGGAATGTCCCGCCTGCTCTAAGCGGCATACTTGCCGCTCGATAAACTGCTCTATTGACATCTGCAGCATGCATGCTGAGCTTAGGGTAATCGAAAAAAAACGTTTTGTAAAAAACATTCGTTTGAAATACATAAACGTTACTGCAGATTGTGTACTTGTTTAAATTATGCTCACTTTGTTACGTAAACTGTTGTTTTATGCTTGAATATTTTGCTGAAATCCTCTGGCGACAAACCGGAGTAAAGGTATTACAAATCGCTGGATATGAGTCTAGGCTACGGTGTTTGTCGTTTGTGATTGGCTTGATTTTCGGACATCTCTCAATCCCTTTTCTTTCCTTCTCTATATTTTTCTCAATCCGAGCCCGCTTGCTTTCATACTTGTGCATCACTCACGAAATACTTTTTACTTTCGAGTTGCTTTTCTTCATGCCATAAACACAGTTGGAAATATACGATACTAGTTTATGGCAGATATGGCTTTGCCATACTAAAGCGGTTGTGGTTAAAATTGTGAAAAAACAACTGTATTTTAAAGCATGGTAGAAATGGGTCTGATTTTTGTCAGGTCCATGGGCCACCATGATTATTGATTGAAAGCATTTCAAATTGTGTGATTGTTTTCAAGTGCAGGGCATTTCGATACTGGAAATAGCTCATGTGATCTTGTATGTGAAATATGCTGAACTGTTGAAATTTGTTGAATTCGCTGTTTGAAGTCTCTCGAAGCCCGCTTGTTCTGCAAGTGCGACCAACTTTCTTGCGTTGTTGAATGTTTTTAAACTGCGGTATGTGTTCAAACTTTTATAATTGAACTTTTTCAAAATATCTTTTTGTTACTCTGTACTCATAACTTGTCTTTGTTGTTCTAATCCTTGTCCTCATTTTTTGCCTTTTTCAGGTTGGTTGGTAACAGTAAATTTCTTGCTGAACTCTGCAGAGCGCTTTTATTTTTGTTGATTACGTACTGCTGCTGCTACATGCTGCTGACTCCAAAACACAAAATTAAGCACGTCAGTTGGAATTAAATAGAAACTGATATCCGCGTGCAATAGTACATGGCGACGCACAGTGTTCCGGATTTTATTGTCTTTTGCCGCGTTGTAACATGTCAACGAGTCTAACTTCTAAAATAGAGCACTCATGGGAAAGAACCGGGAGCGTAGAGAGAAAGAGACAGAGGAGGGAGAATGAGAGAGAGTGGTTCGTTTTCGATTATTCGCTTATTTTATTTCACGTTGTTCCGCAGTCGCAAATATATAAAACCACAAATAAACAAGTAATCGTTGGGGCACATTATTCAATGAGCCCACGGCTACACCCGAGCGCTTGCATTCATCGGTTGTGCGAGTTCGTTGTTTTCAAGTGCTACAAAAGTTACTTTCACGTCTTTCATCACTTCATGTTGCCGTGTGTTTATGGAGTAAACATCTTGTTGTGTGCGTGAGGGGGCTTCTTAAGTGCAGTGTATTCAGTCATTCATTCATTCATCGACATGGCACATGGTTTGTTTCTCATAATTCAAAAAGCCATGTCATACACGCAGTGCTTCTTCAGGCTGAATTCCAGTGACAGTTGTGAAACTCGTTTGTAATGTTAAAACTGTTTTACACTTTGCACTTTTTTAAATTAGGAAGTGCACAAACTCACGAATGATTTATTAGAGCAGGAGTTGAGTTTAGTCGATTATTCGAGTCGTTTTTAAGTTTTTTGGGTTAATTGTCAGAGGGATTTCATGAAACCAACTTCAGCTTTGCACAGTCATATCATCGGGTCATGAGGACACCCAGCGCGCTTTCGCCTGCGTCCTTTCCGTTTGTTAAGGTTTACGTTTTTTTTTGTTTTTAAACAGATTATTGGACGGGTGTTGTGTATTAGCATTATTATGTTGGAAATATGCGTTTTTTTCAATGCAAAATCTATCGGTAATCCAATTTCGGAGCAAGACAGTTATTCCGGCATAAAGCATTTCCATATGATAAATGCGAACATAAAGGAAGTGCTGTGTTCATTGCTGTCTGTTTTCCTGGCGTGATTTGCATTATTATGCGTGATTGTTAGCCGGTTAGCCACACAACCGAAAGCTGGCAAAAAACTGATCGTGATAAAAACAGAAGGATTATGGTTATTTTCTTCTTGTTCGCAAGGAGAAACAAGCAGACGCTTATAGTTTCGTTTAACTTTGGATGCCGCTCTTTTCTCAGCTTTGAAGACAATTAGCTGTGTTTGAAGTTGGACGCACTGATGTACGGTGTCACATGAGCCGCGCGGCGTTAGAAATTTTGAAATAGCGCCGAAATTGGCGAAATGTTTTTGTTTTTGCAAATAATATTGTATATGCAGCGATTATTGGACAAATAAATTTGATATACTTTTTGGCTTTGTCTGAAGAAGGCCCTTCAACACTTCTGCAGACGCACATATACGTGCATGTGTACATGTACATGTACTACATACATGCCTGGATTGTGTGTCAACTTTGCCACTAAAAAGGGGCCGCATCTTTGCCACTGGTATAACTGCTGGTAATTGTGCCTGCATGCATGCAACTTTGCCACAAGCAATGCACGTTATAACATGCAGCCGCAACTTTGCCACTACAGGGTGTTTGTTGCTTTCACGCAATTCTGCTATTTCTGACAGCCGCATTAAAGAACATTGAAATACACGGTTTTGTATTTGTTTTCATTCGATTTACTTGTAGTCAGATGTTGTCGTATTATGTAGCAAACAAATCAAATGATTCATTGATCGTAACGAGCAGTCACTGTCAATGTTAGGCAAACTTACATCAGAAAAGCTTATGCAAATGGTCTTGACACGTTCTTACACGACATGACTCCAATTAAGGTCACGAAGCCTTAGGACACCCACTAAACATCTTCATTGCTGAGTTGTGCGACGTTGTTTTGATTGCACAATTCACTTATATTGGCAACCGACTTCTGTAGTTTACCTAAGGCTTCGCAAGCCTTTTATCAAGGAAAAAACACTCGAAACACACAGGCTTTAAGTAGTTCTAAAATGAGCGCAGGTGGGAGTGGGACCTTCGTCCTATTTCTATTTACCATTTCGACACTTCATTTCTTCTTACAAACAATTTATTTCAGTGCTGTAAATTTCATCAACACCCTGTAGTGGCAAAGTTGCGATTATTAGCAGTTATATACCAGTGGCAAAGATGCGGCCCCTTTATAGTGGCAAAGTTGACCAAGTACCCATGCGTGTACAATGCAATATACATAACACCTAAATTTAAACATCGTTCGAGCACTAACATATCGCGCTTCATCAATCAAAGGCGCATCAGAGCAACAATAACACGACAGAAACAAAGTTAGCAGCCGGTTTTTATTTCCGCAAATCACTTTTGTCGCGAGAACTGTATTTTCGGCGCATATATTCTGGTGTAAATGTTCTGCTTTTTCACATGCACATTGTTTGTTTCTTCTTTCCATGCTTTTTTGCATATGTTATCATATACTTTCTTACTTTTTGACATGGAAAATGTAAATGTCCGTTGACAAGTTGTTTCGGCGACTAATTTTGCTTCAGAGCAGTGCGCACGAAAAAGATAATCAAAATGACTGAGCATATAGCAGGAGCAGAAAGGCTTCCACTGTTTTTGCATGGAATAAACAACTTTAGTCGATGAAGCTATTTTCTGTACTTATTCCTTGTGTGTTGCTGCACAAATGTAGTTTTTGTTTTTTTTCTGCCTGCTGTTCAGAGGTTCAGTTCATTATATAAAAACGGTCAACTTTTAAGAAAAAACTGCAGCTAAACAGATCGTTTGATGAACTATTGCACCTGCATCGCACTATTGCAGCGTTTTTTTTGGGAGAATAACTAAGCAGCTCAGCAAACACAAATGTAAAATAAAATTCAAGGTGCGAAAAATGCAAAGTACCTGCGAAAAAACTATGCTAATCAGATATCGCTCGCCCGTCGCTTCAAAACGCGAGATTGAACAATCATAACTATCTCTCCAAGGTCTCTTCTGTTTATCAAAAAATTTTATCAAAAAATATCTTACCGATCACACGTTAACTTGTGTCGTGTGTATGTACACACTTGTAAACCATACCAGCTTTTTATGGCTGTTTGTGCAACAATTTTTTGCAAATAAAACTGTTTAGCAGATAAACGGAAAAGCCTAGCAGACTGCAAGTAGCAAAGGTTTTCTTTTCTGATGTTCCACATTAAAAACCATGTCACTTTAGTTACCACCAAATTTCACTTCGGAAAGGTTGTTCGATTGTTTTTAGTCTCTTCTCAGCTGCACCGTGCAAAGATGATCGGGTTCATTTTTCTGTTTCCTGGTTCGGGTTTCAAATTCCGGGTTTGGACTGCTGCTTTTCCTGTTTTGCTTCCTGCTGACGGCACGTCGTGCAGGTTTCACTTTTGGCACGAAAACGGATTTTAGATCATTTCCTTTCTTCATGTCGCCTTTTTTGGTAGAATTGATTGAAAAACTTGGTTGTTGGTTCATCATACGTGGTTTATAGATTGGTAACTTCAATAATGCCAATGACGTGAGCAATGAAGTGTACTGTATGATGGAAAGTTGCATAAGTGACGCCCGAAATATACAGTAGATTGTCAGAGTTAATTGTTTTTTTTAGAACCTCGCCAGCGGTGAGCGACCGGTGAATCGCTATATTATGCGGTTTGAAATCATATTTTTTAGTTCTGGGGCAAGCATACTCGTTGCAGAATGATAATCATTATTCCAATCACAGTAATGGAATGAAAGCTATACACGCTTTCAAGTTTATTATTTGACATGGTTAAAAACATTTCTGCGACCAAGTTCCATTCGCTGTCGAGCTGTTTGTTCCTGCCACAAGCAAGGTACCACATTACATATTACCAGTTTGAGATGTTAACAAGTACAAAGTTCGAAGTTTTTCGCGCGTTTTACTAATATCAATTTTACTATTGTTTTACTATTTTTTATATCAATTTTTAAGTTCTGCGACTGAATGCGTATGCAGACGTGGAAAGAAAAACTAGTTTCAATCTTTATGTGGCAATTCAAAGTCGCCTAAGTGAGTCGGCCCTATGTAGGGGACTCTGGTCACTCTACCAATTTTGAATTCCCGCGTCATCCATGAAACTGTTTACCTACCATCTATGTGCGCATTCAGTTGCGTGACCAAAGTACAGGTAAAAGTTCATGCTCATTTTGTTGTACACATTACAGTACGGTGTCACCACGATTCGGCTACTAGAAAGTGAAAAGTGACCCTTGTGATGAGAACGAATGGCCTCGTGGCGTTTGTGGTGTTGTCCGTGGTCGAATGTGCCGCGGTGATGGCTTTTGGAAATGAGGGCCACCGAATGACAGCTTACATCAAAGGGCATGTACAGATTGGCGCACTCTTCCCAATTCATCGGCGAGGTACAGTTTTGGACATGAACCGCAACGTGATTTTTGTTGTCAAACTCTTTGCCAATAAGTCCGTTTTGCGGTAAACACGCATTCATCAGAGGCTTGTAGAACATATGAAACCCAGGCTTTCAAAACATGGATAATCTAATGCATGGACTTGACTTATGTACAAGTGAAATTTACGGCAGCACATAGCGACTGATATGCCACATTGCTGACAAAAATGAGCAGTTGAACAGGCGGCGCTCTTTTTAAAAAACTTCCCCGATTTCTCATAGTCACTCCAGAATAGTGACTCTATAGTCCATCTGGAAAATATATGCAACATGACGTAATGATCAACCAATCAGCGCTGAGAATTGCTCATGACCAACCAATCAGCGCTGAGAATTGCTCATGACCAACTAATCAGCGCTGAGAATTGCTATGACCAACCAATCAGCTAGCTGCATATATTAGCGAGATAGACTGTACAGTTCTTCCCGTAATTCTTGTGAGAGGGCACAACACAGCTGTTATGAGCTATCATACATACAGTAGCAGTAGCAGTAGCAGAAATCGCTGTATGTGGCTCATTAAAATGCAGAAACTGTTCAAAAAACTGTTCAGAGTGCACACAAGCTCAATGTTTGATACTGGCTGGACACATGCCCCACAAGCCACAAGTTCGAACCCCGCTGCGGACAAGACATACAATGGAGAAACTAAAGTGACCAATAGCAACTAATGGTCTACTCCCTCCAGAGCCGAGGGTAAACTGCGCTCGGGGCAGTATTGGCCGTTTTCGCCGGAGTTTGGTGTACCTTATGGTTTTCGGAACCGGCGCGCGACCAAATCAATAATAATAAATAAATAAATAAATAAATAAATAAATAAATAAATAAATAAATAAATAAATAAATAAATAAATAAATAAATAAATAAATAAATAAATAAATAAATAAATAAATAAATAAATAAATAAATAAATAAATAAATAAATAAATAAATAAATAAATAAATAAATAAATAATAAAACAACACACGCACGCAGGCGCCACCGGCACGGACGCGTGCGGCGAGATCTGGGAGCAGTACGGCATCCAGCGGACGGAGATCGCGCTGAAGACGGTGAAGGAGATCAACGAGAACGAGGCGCTGCTGCCGGACGTCCAGCTGGGCATCCAGGTGCGCGACTCCTGCTGGACGGAGCGCATCGCGATGGAGCAGTCGATCGAGTTCATCCGCGTCATCCTCAGTCAGGAGGAACGCAGGAGGAGCAACAACGCCTTCGAGGAGCAACAGCAGTCGCCGGCGCCGACGCGATCGTCCGCCGAGCAGTTGCGCTGCGATGGTGATCAGGTGAACGCTGTTCAGTTTAGTTCAGTTCGGTTTAGTTCAGTGCAGTTCAGTTCAGTTCTCAATTTTTATTTAGCGTTGAATATGGACAAAAATGTACAAAGTATTGCGAAATTACCAACCGACCGCACTTGGGTACATTGGTACTGCTGCGCTGCGCATTGCACAATCACCGCCGGAAGAGCGCGCACTCTGTTATGACATCATCATATGTTGCGCGGTCACGAACATACAGTCGAACTCTAGGGATCAGCTGATTGGTTTGAGATTGCGCTACGCATGCTTTCTATGCAGGCCTTGCTGGTGCGGGCGGAGTTTGGTTTGCAAACGAAAGCATGCATACCGTAATCGCAACCAATCAGCTGATTCCCTATATTTTAGAGTTCGACTGTATACACGAACGGCTGTTGTAATATCGCATTTGTGCCCGTGTGTGTGTGTTTTGTCGGTGACGTGCAACATATTACTTTGTGTTATGTGACCAAGAGTGCAATAGTATTCAGACTAGCACTTTTATTGTGCACAACAAGACGCGTACACACAACGCCTCCTTGTGCTTTCTTCCTGTGAAACGTGTATACGAATCGTTCGTTCGAACTGGTCTCCTCGATCTGGAGAACTAGCTTGATTGATGATTCAGTTGACTGAACGTTTGCAGGGTGAACAAGTGAACCTGGCCGCTGTGATTGGACCGGGCAGCTCCAGTACAACAATCGCGACGCATAACTTGCTACAGGTACAGTCTAACTCAATAACATATGCAACTAGCTGATTGGTTGGTGGTCACGTGATGCATGGATTCGATGCAAACCAAACTCCGGCGAACTCAGCAATTCATGCACAGAATGCACGCATCAACCACTCAGCTAGTTGCAAATGTTGTAGAGTTAGACTGCATTTTGACATAAACCACTGCGCCATTTCGATCGTATTTGTAAATTTTCACGCAGCTTACCGTGATGCCATCCATGGATGTTCCCGCATTTTCAGGTGTTCAAACTGCCGCAAGTCGGCTATTCGGCGACGACGAAAGATCTGAGCGACAAGAATCAGTTCAAATATTTCATGCGTCTCGTGCCGTCCGACTCGTGGCAGGCGCGCGTGATGGTCGAAATCGTGAAACAGTTCAATTGGACTTATGTCGCCATCGTTTATTCGGATGGTGAAACATCCATACATCCATTTCATTCTATTTCTCGCTTACTGATGATTGATTGCCTGATTTAGTCGAAAAAAGCGCACCACCACCATGAAACACTCACCACCCAGATTGATAAGATCACGTCTGAAACGGAGTTTACAATGCTGACACACAAGCATACACTGTATCATTGTTTCATAAGTTCATGACAAATTCTTGAATTTAGGAAACTACGGCGAGAAGGGCTACGAGGAGCTGAACAAAGCGTTCGAGGCGGAGCCAGAGACATGCGTCGCGATGGCGCAGAACATCCACAGTCAGGATTCGACGGAGAAATACGTGAAACTGCTGGAGGAGATCGAAAATCACACGCCACGCCCGAATGTAACGCATCCGGATATAATTTTTGTTGTTTTCGTTGTACGGAATGACCAAGTAAACATGGCAGCTTTTTTCAGGGTGCAAGGAGTGCGCGAAATTTGAATGAAAGAAAATAGACGTTCAGAAACCAACATGTGTGCCAAATCTGACGTGTTTTTTCAGACGAACGGATTCTTCGCGTGTTATTATGTTCAATCTTGCTCCCTTGAACACATGATTAGGAGTTATGTTGGCATTTTTGAAAAAGACAACTCCTTGTCTGCGACTGATCCCGCCTTGACGGGCTGCCTTATTTATTCGGCCATACTGTAGTTGCCGGTCGCTGTTATCCATTTTCTCGTTAGACAGCAGGAGAAATCATTATGAAGTCCAACGTTCATGAGTTTCGTCCGAGTTCCATATAGCATTCCTAAACATCGTTCGAAATCTCAGGCCGTCATCTGCTTCTGCGAAGGTGACACGAGTCGAAAGATCTTTCAAACGATTCGAGACAAAGCGAACAACACCAACCAGTGGCGATTCCAGTGGATCGGCAGGTTGGTTTTGTGTCGGTCAACTGAAACCTTTTGCTCAGCTGCTAACACTGATGGAGCTGTTAGAAGAACAAAACCATACTGTCGCACCATTTTTAAACGCCAGTTTGGTGGGGTGGGTCGACCTATTCATACTGTTCGTTCACGCAAGTTTCTCTGTTTTTCAAGTGTCAAAAACCAACATACGTATTATGAAATTTTTAGGTTCTGCGACTTAATGATTGTGCAGACGTATGTAGAAAGGAAACTACGGTATGGCCGATTAAACATGGCAGCTTTTTTCAGGGTTCAAGGAGCGCGCGAATTTTGAATGTCAGAAAAAAGAGGTTCAGAAACCAAATTGTGTGCCATATTTGACGCGTTTTTTAAAACTAACGGATTATCCGCGCTATTCTGTTCATTCTTTTTCCGTTGCACACATGACTGGGAATTATGTTCGCATTTTTGAAAAAGACAACTCCTAGTCTGCGACTGATCCCGCCTTGATGGACTGCCTCATTTATTCGCCCATACCGTAGTTTCAATCTTTATATGGCAATTCAAAATCGCCTAACTGACTCTGCTCTATTTAGGGGTCTCGGATCACTGCAAAATTTGAATTGCCGCGTCATGCATGAAACTGTGTTAACCTATCTATGCGCGCAGTGAGTCTCGGGACCAAAATAAAAGATACTACTTTGTGTTCTTTTTCAAACTTCAGCGAAAGTTGGTCGGATCGTCAAGACGTCGTCGAAGCGGTTGAATCCGAGGCAGCCGGCAGTCTGGTGTTGCGACTGTATTCGCCGAAGGTGCCGAAATTCGATCCGTACTATTTCCAGTTGACGCCGAAGAACAACAAGCGAAATCCGTGGTTCCGCGATTTCTGGATGCAAAAGTTCAAATGTTGGCTGCCGAAGGAGGGGGAGAAGAAGCCGGCACATTTGGAGATCTGTAATGGTGCGTCGGGGTTGGGGCCGGGGACAAGCTGATTTTGTTCATATTTCAACAAAAAAAAACTTGGAGAAGACGAAATAAAAATTAGTTTCGTTATTTATGATATTTCTTTGACATAATGTTTTCAGGCTGATGAAAGCTCATTGGCACGGTGTGTATTCAATCACCGTTTTTTGTTGTTGTTTCCTGGGTTGTTTGCTTCGTTACAGCAAAAAACCCATAATTTGCAGACGCACTAAATCTGACGCAAGACTACGAGCCGGATCCGAAGCTGAGTCAGGTGATCAACGCGATATACACGATCGCAAAGGGGCTGCATGAGATGAGCAAAAACGAATGCAAGTCAAGCAATTGGACCGGCAAAGGACTGTGCCCGACAATGCGACGCTCCGTGAGTGGAGACGGCGCTGTGTGATATTGATTGGTTTGGCGGAAGGGAAAAGATGCTTTTTTCAAATGCTTTTCAGTGCTTCCAGCTCACAATATTCATGTCAGTTGTCATACATTTGTTCTGTTTCAGATCAACGGAAGCAAATTGTTTGAACACATGCGCAGCGTCAGCTTTTTCGACAAATCCTCTGAGAACGCGAAAGACCGCATATATTTCGATAAGAACGGAGATCCACCTCCTAGGTTCGTTTGGAGTTTGTCACCGAAGCTGGAAACGGCTCGTGATTGGGCAATTCGAAAAATGAGTAAAAACTGAATACACGTGCATCTTGAACAAACCAATTATTGTAGTTGTGTCATTTTTTTGTTCTTGGTTTTTTTGCAACAATTTCCACCTGTTTAACTGTTTCAACGCTATCCCTTTATTTCCAGTGTCTTAGTCGGGTATGTATGGTAACTTTCATATATGATAACAATTGAGAATGGCGGTTCGTGCGTTGTAGCTGCTCTTCGCTCACTGGTTCAGACTAAACTCGAACTGAGTGTTCAGATTTCTGTTCAAACCTGCAAACCAGTGAGCAAACTGCGCAGAAGTTTTTTCTCTCTCACAAAACTGCCTATTGTGTATTATCGCTTTGTTCTTCTGCGCCACACAAACGTGTGTCTGTCGTCTTCGATTTCACTATCACTATAATTGTGTACATTTGTCTGGATCCTATACGATCTGCATTTTCCAGCTGGAGATGTGTGAAAAGCTGCATTGCTTGAATAATTGGCGCATTTTTTGTCATTGTTAAATGTGTCCAATACTGTGAACGGATCCATAAGTCCGTTTGTTCTTTGGCTATGTTAGACACTGTTGAATATGAATGAAAATTTACTGCGTTCACACAAACCGCGACCATTTTCAGGTACGATGTGCTGAACTACCAGGGCAACAACAGCTATAAGCAGGTCGGCAAATTCTACGACTACGACGACAAGAAATCGGGCAAGGTAACGCGACTGGAGTTGGACACCGACAAAATCCTGTGGTATAGCGGCCGCTGGGGCAGCGCCAATGTGCCGCGGTCGATATGCAGCGACGAATGTGCGCAGGGCAGCGTCAGGGTGAGTGTGTCAGCGAGCTGAAGCGTTTTGGAACGACACGCACACATTCACACGAATGAATCACGAATATGAATTTTCCGTTTTTTTCTTGATTACACGTATTATCAATTGTTCAGGTTCTGCGACGCAGCCGTAGAAAGGATACCAGTTTCAATCTTTCTGTGGCAATTCAAAACCGCCTTTAGTGACTCGACCCTATTTAGGGGACTCGGATCACTTTGCCGATTTTGAATTCCCGCGTCATGCATGAAACTGATTACCTATTACCATGGAGTCTCTGGGCCAAAATAAAATATCATAGACAAACTGAACGTTTCGTTTATCAGATGGGCATGGAGACCGGTCTTGGCAAATGCTGCTGGAAATGCATTGCGTGCACGCGGAATGAAATCGTGAAGTCGATCAGTGAATGTGCGGAGTGCCCGTGGGGACATTGGCCGAACGATGATCGCTCAGGTTGTTGTTGTTGGAATTTTTGCTCTGGGTGATAGGGTGACAATCAGGTTTGCTCTGGCTTCCTGTTCCGAATCGTGTGAAAACAATTCAAACAGGCTATTGAACGGCCGATCCTCTCACAAAACGGTGAGGAAAAAATACAAAAAAAAACCGCAAAACCGGTCTCGTCCTTTGGCAGAGTGCGTGCCGATGGTCGAGGAGTTCCTGAAATGGACGGACGCCGCGGCGATATTCGCGATCACATTCAGTTGTCTCGGCATCATGGCGACGATTTTCACGATCTCCGTGTTCGTACGCTACAATCGAACGCCGCTCGTAAAGGCGACTACCAGAGAGCTGTCGTACACGATACTGGTGGCGATCATACTCTGTTATTGTGCGTGTGTGGTTGTTGTTTGTTGGAATTGTGTTGGAAACATCCGAGAACAAAAAAGACTTCAACAAAAACGTTCAATATTGGCGGAAAGCCACCGAAATCGAGGTGGCGCTCAGATCATTAATGCCTCTTAAGACTGTACTAGACTTTTGCCATCTGTAATTGCCAAGCACGCATACCGTAATCACCAACAATTCAGCGGATTCCCTATCAGTCAGTCAGTTTTATTCTGCAGTGCACGGCATATATGTACCAGAGAGAAGTGTAAGACACCATAAGAGGACAAGCCAAGTATTTAGAGCTGGGATTACGGAGAACCCTAAATTATGGGGAATCAGCTGATTGGTTGGGTTGGGTCACGGTGTGCATGCTTTCTGTGCAAACCAAACTGCGTCCCGTCAGCAATTGCTGCACAGAAAGCATGCATACCGTAATCCCAGCCAATCAGCTGATTGCCCATAATTTAGGGTTCGACTGTAGTCTCTTGCATTCGTTCGCAGCACTGACGTTCATCATCGTCGCGAAACCGACCGACGTCACGTGCTACCTCGTGCGCACGCTGCCCGGCTGCACGTTCGCCGTCATCTACGGCGCGCTGTTGATCAAGACGAATCGAATCGCGCGCATACTGGCGCAGAGCAAGAAGAAGATCATGACGAAACGCCCGCGCTTCCTGGACACCACGTCGCAGGCAAGAGAGCCCCGGGGCAAAGCAGTATTTAGATTACATTGCGAATTTCATCGTTGTTGATTATTATCATTATTATCAGCGAATTATTATTATTATTATTGTTGTTGTTGTTGTTGAGGGTTTTAGGCGATGTTTTTTGAACCAGGCTAACCCGAAAAATCGAACAGAAGGCCGTCGAGTAGTTGCCTATCGAGTTTTCTCTTAAGTGCCAATACACCCCGTCGGCGGGTCTCGAACCCCCGAACGCATGGACTAATAGTCTAACGCACTACCACTAATAGTGGTCAGTTCTATAAAAAGTGAATAGTGCTTGAAAAGTGAATAGTTCTACTCCAGGGTGTTCCAAAATTTAGACCTTGAAAAATTCCGGTTGAATACTTGAACTACAAGTTCATCTTTCACCGAAGTTTCCCATTGATTGGATTGATATTTCTAATTTCCACGCAAAACCGTTTGTCTTTGAAGCTGATGTCTCGATTATTTTTGCAAAATTTCTCAAAGACTAACTTTTGGAACACCCTGGAGTAAAAATGTTCACTTTTCAAACACTATTCACTTTTATAGAACTGACCACAGGCCACAAACAGCGCCACCGAGTGCGAATCCAACGTTTGCACTTTGCAGGTCGTGATGACCTGGATGCTGCTGGCGGTCGAGGTCGCCATCGTGGTGGCGTTCGCGATCGCCGAGCCTCCGGAGGCGCATCACCCGAAGAAACTGCTCGACGAGGGTCGCTTCGTGCTGGAGTGCGTCATTTCCGCTCGTGCCTTCATGGGCCCCTACGGATGGGACCTGTTCCTGATCGCCATGTGCACCGTGTACGCGGTAAAGACGAGGAATGTGCCGTCGAACTTCAACGAAGCGAAATTCATCGGATTCACAATGTACACGACGTGCATTATCTGGATTGCGTTCTTCATGATTTATTTCGGATCGCCGAATAAAGCGTTCGTTCGTTTTTTTTGTCAGGTTTTTTCGTGACGCAGCCTCCTTTTTGCGGCATATCCACGAACTTCGCCATACTAATTCGACAATAATGCAACTTGTGCCTTTTGAATTTGTATCTGACATGGTGATTGGCTGGGTGCATTGCCGGTGAACCAATCGATAATGAACACCATTCCAAAACAGAACAGAATGAGCTGATTGCCCATAATTGACAGTTCGATTGCACTAAACAATCACTGCGGGTTTGTCAACCGATTCTACAGGCTCACCATGTGCGTGTCGTTCAGTCTCAGCGGCACGGTCGCATTGGTGTTGCTGTTTCTCCCGAAGATCTACATCATCATTCGACATCCCGAAAAGAATGTCCGTCAGTCGACCGATCCGAACCTTCGCATGCACATTCCATCGCAACAGACCACCGTCAGCACCGGCGCCGCGAGCAAGGGGGGCAAAATCAGGTAAAATAACCCAAATGCGGCCAGATTCAAGACATACCTACTTTGTTAATTTCACAAAGATACTGTTGCGGCTCTTAGAGGCTTTCCTTTCCCCCTGTGCTCCGCTGACCACACAACAGCTCTATACAAAACCCCTGGTGTTTCGTCTTGACACCGGTGTCGGAATACACAGTATACCGTAAAGACTTGCATATAAGGTTCCTCCCACTTATAAGACCTCCACCCAAAAGTGGGCGGAGTGTCACACGGCGGGAAACCAAAAATTCAAAATTTTGACTTCGAAATCCCATCCCGTTTATAAGGCCCGGAATTCCTAATCTTCGCTTTATCAGACCTTCTCGCAAGGTTGTCACACAAAATTCCACATTTTCAGGAATTTTTGATTTGCAAATTTATATAAGGAGACCTTATGTGCAAGACATATCTTATTTTCTTATTTTCTTATTTTCCGTGCCACAAATCTACGAGACAATAAAAAGACCAAAAAATAAAAAAGAATTTTGCAGCCGCAGCGCGAATACGTCAGCCGTTGCGACCGGCGGCTCACCGTACGCGAGCGCCCGTACTGCGAACCAGCGAATGCTCAGCAAGGCGTTGTCGTCGATTCGGAGCACTGCGAGTGCAGACGAGCAAGCAGGCACCCCCGGAAGCGCCGGCACCCCAGGAACACCGGACCGATATCGAGATGCTTCTCCAAGGGGTATCGTTGGTCAGCGAGCATCGCAAACGTCGTGCAGTAAGTGTAACATGCGAATGCGCATGAGCTCAACATTTCGTTGAATTGTTGTTCTCAATGTATCGATGATCATCTCAATTAACGGGCATTCATGAGACCGCGTAGCTATGTTTTAACACAGCGCTGTGCGTCACTAAATACTGCTTCCTGAATGCCGCTTTACTGCAACAGTCCTCTACACATTCCAGGCACTCCAGCCTCTGCCAGTGATTCGATGGACAAGAAACGCCCGCCAGTTCTGAAATACTGCTACGTGCAGACAGACATAACAGGCGCCGATTTTCCAGGTGCGCACAGCAGTATGGCTTGTTGATCATGGTCTAGGTTCTCTGCCAGTAGTTGCCTGCAAATTTGTTGTCAATCTAAACAACATTGCTTTTTGGATGCTAATTTCTTGTCAATCGAAACAACATTTCGTTGAAGACCGAATGGACTTTGACCGTTTCGAAGCGTTGCTGATGAGCGAAAGCGAGTCGACTGGTTCGTTTTTCGGTGCCGGCGGTAAATCGCGTGCAACCGCAGCGGAGGCAAGTGTACACACGCGGTGGCTATAGCTTTTCATAGCAAAAAGTAAACAACCGAAAATCATTGTGCCGTGCTGTGTGTTGTGTACTACTGACATTCAAATGAAAAAATACTATCAAAAAAAAACAATTTGTCCAGTAACCAATGCTCACAATTCGAAACAACCAGTGTTTTCAGGAACTCTCCGCAACAATGTGTTGAGTATTTCTGTGCGGGACGGGGGGAGGGGGTGTGCAAGCAACATTTGTCGTTTCAAACAGCGTTTCAGGTGCACGCGGGCGTCCACAACAACGCTGACGCGCATCACAAGCCGGCGGCGCTCAGTGAAATGATCAAGGACAGCGTCGGCACGATGCTACCAGTGGCCACCGGCAAATACCATCTGCCCAGCGACAACGCCGACGAGAACGGCAATAATACCAACAATTCCGGTCACACGCGGCAGCGCGCTAAACTCCACGGCAACTCGACTGGCAATAATAACAACAATAATAACAACAACATGAATGACGACAGTAACGAGCACAGCGAGACGAGCACAGCCGATCAGCTGACGAAACTCGTCACGCATTCGACGTCGTCGTCCAACGCGCTACGACGGCTGAGTCTACGTCTGAAGGACACCATCGATCGAATGTCGACGACGGTGGCTGGTGGTGGCACACCGACCATCGAAGCGATCCCAAGCCTCCGTGCGACGACCATCGACGAACAGGAGGAGAGCGACGTCGACGAGCTGCTCAGCGAGTCCGAGACGCTGCTGGATGCGGCGAGGGCGAACGCGAACAACACGGTGAGCGCGCGGCGGTGGAGGAATGCTTACGAATGATGACGCTCATGCATGCTGCCATGTCTAGTCTCGTCTAACCTGCGCGTTTTATTTCGTTAAGCGACATTCATGAAGCAGTATTTAGTGACAGCGTAGCTGTGTAGCTGAAACATAGCGACGCGGTCACTAAATCCTGCTTCATAAAAGCGCCTTTGATGTGCGGTGTTCCCTGTTTACCAATTGAACCCACTTCTCCCAAACGTCAACGCTAACCCGCCAGTACCAATCACAACCCGGACATGCAAAACAAGTTGCACCGCCGTTTTCAGTGTGCCGCCCGGCCGCACGTGTCGCTCTGTTCGACGCGTTCAAGCGGTTCACGCAGCGGCCCACCGGAGCTGCCAACAATCGCTTCAACCGGCGACAGTCCCTCCGATCCGACGCCGCCACCCGTCGAGAGGGGCAGTTCACTGCGTACCGCCACCGAACGCGCGTCATCATCGAGCGGCACGAAATACGACGGCGGCGGCATTTCGCGGCAAAAGTCCGCCTCGACCGCCGATTCGGGCATCTCGATGGTGCCGGCCGGCGCCGGAGCCACCGTCGGTCTCAGTCGATCGCCGCTCGCCGATACGCCCGTGTCGTTCGACCGCGAGAGCGGACTCGGCCTACGACACGACGCGGACAGCGCCAGCAGCAACGCGAACTCGAAGGCGGGCAGCTCGTTCAGCTCGAAGCAGTCGAGCGGCAGATCGACGGCCGAATCGCCGCACGTCGCCGACACGGCGAATCGGCGGAACGTCGCTGTCGCTGCGAATACGCCCGCCACTCCGACGGCAGTCGAACGCACGGAAGCGTTCCACTGTCAAACTGGCGCCGCAGCATCCTCGATCACCAGAGACTCTGCGATGGACGCCGGCGAACGGCCGCGTGTTCCACCGAAGCCCGCCAACAATAAGACACCCGTATCGGCGCCGAGAAACGGCAACAACGGCGGCTTCCAGCGGCTGTTAGGCCAGAAAGGTCTTGAGGCGACTGAGCTGACGGAGACGACGCTTGTGTGATCTGTGAATATGTCTGCCGTTTTGTGTTGAACAGTTTGTTTTGCGGAGTGTTTTTTTTTATTGTTGTCACCTGGTGAAACCAACTGCCTCATGATCTGATCAAGCCAGAGCTTTAACCGAAACTAGTCGAATTTTGTGGCGGTACAGTTGCTTCTTCCACATCGTGTTTTCCTTTGTTTACTTCGGTTTTTTTCGAAAAAAAATCTGTTTTCGATCAATTTCCGCTGATCATAGTGATCATACGTCATGATATGCAATGTGATATGGCTCGGAGCGTACAACAGACAGCCAAGCATCGACAATCTCCTGGTCGGAAGTGTCCAACAGTTGCTGCAAGACACGCCAACCGACTTTTTGCGTGTTCAGAGCGTAACTGCAAACAGTGGCACAGCGAATATCCACAAATGGACGGATTCGACATTGAATTCACACAGAGCAGTTAGAATTTGACGCACCGATTATAGCAGTTATCCAAGAAAGCAAACTGACACCTCCGCAAGGGTTATAGAGTTTTTAAAAGTGCGCCAAATATTAACAAACCTATTCTCCGGCTGACAAGTATAGGCGAGCCAACCAAACACCAAAGATTGAACCATACGTGCGAGCATACAAACGCGCGCCAGTCGGAGTTCTTGCAACGAAAGATGGGCGCCCGCTTTGAAATAGCCGGCCAGTACGTGCCCACCAATCTGAAAATGCACACAATGCACAGGCGTCATTGGAAATGGAATTTCCGTAATTTTTTACTGCCGTCAAAAAGAAGATGAATCCCATGTCAAAATACGAACGATGTTTCGTTTCTACCGTTGTAAATAAACACTGATTTAGTATGACTTATTTTTCTAAACGTGTCCCACTGAAATGACGTCATGTGTCGCCAAACATGCGCTTGCCGTTTACTGCAAACTAGACTTTCCGTTTAGCCGATTTCTTCCCGTAAACCCGTCGAATCAGTCACACCAAACTGACATTTCAGTGCCTGTACTTTGACAAACGAGCGTTTTTAAAGCAAATGACGTCATTTTAGTTCGGACACGTTTGAATCAACCCATAATAGTAGAACCATCAATACAACGGATCCCAATACAATCAATCAATCGCAATCAACATATTTTCACCTGTAAAGTCGGAATGTTTTTTGGTTGCAATAAGATCATGTACAGTGCTGCTGATGAGACATCAAAGAGCCAAGGGCCCCGATGGACGTCACCAAAGTCCAGCAGTCCCGAGATCTGCAAATCAAACAAGAGTAAAAATTGTGAACGACAATACTGCAGAAGATAGGATTCGAAAATCGCGTAAATTCTATTCGACGTTATTCCAGTGAAACACAAAACGACCCATCGAATGACCGGAAACACCAACACTAACACGGATCACACTTCCAAACAATAAAAAAATTCGAAAACCACATACATGGTATCGGCCGTCGCTTTCACTCGCTCTACTGACCAGCACGTTCGACTCATTGAAGTCGCTGTGTATGACACCTGATTTTGCAATATTGATCACGTCTTTTGTTGTTGTTGCTGTTGGGGATTTTAAGCGATGATTTGAGCCAGGGCCAACCCAGAAAAGCGTACAGAACGCCGTCGAGTAGGGCGCCCATCGAGTTTTTCTCTCTCATTAAGTGCCTATACACCCCGTCGGCGGGGCTCGATCCCTCCAAGCGCACAGACAATGCGTCACACGCGCTACCACCAAGCCGCGAGGGTGACAATCTGTCTGTCAGGATCAGAAAAAAAACTGAAACACAAAACAGAACGACGCAAACCAGCGGGCAAGTGACGATAGACCGGCTGCATGGCACGTTCGTAGGCGTCGATCGCCGCGGCGGCCGCCGTTCGTTTCTCCGCCTCCGGCAGCAAGCGCACATGCTGACGTACGCTGTGCAACGTTGGCCGCAGCGCCCACGTGCATGTGGCGTAGTCGGCATAGACTTCGTGCTCGAACGACTGCAATCGGAAAAGTACTGGTGAGAGACAGTACATCCTGCTTGTAATACTGTACATCTGGAAAATATAGGCAACATGACGTGATGACCAACCAATCAGCGCTGAGAACTGCTCATGATTTACCAATGAGCGCTGAGAATTGCTCATGGTCAATCAATCAGCGCTGAGAATTGCTCACGATCAAGCAATCAGCGCTGAGAATTCCTATGACCAACCAATTAGCTAGTTGAATATATTAGCGAAATAGACTGTATATTGTTGCACAGTCACACACACAAACACACTGGCACACTCATGCAATATTACAGTAGCACCGGTGTCATCGTATGTTTGCGCATGTGTTCGTTTATGTGCTGTTTATTTTCAGCGGAGTGCAGCACACTGCAGCAGCAAGAGCAACGCAGAATTCAGTTTGTGGTTATCTCTTTAGCGCCCACTTTAGCAGCGGCCCGATATGACGCAATCAATCCGCCAAGTTCCATCAGCAGCTCCGAAGTCAGCTCCACCGATTTCATCGTTTTACCACACAGAAAGGTGACCAGTCGAATCGCTGATTTTTTGTCTGAAAATTTCAACGATTTTGACTATCCAGATCCAGAATCAACATGCGGCTACTGAAATTTTTGACAGGCTGGAACGGATGGAATGGATTGGAGCAATCAAATCGGCAAGCAATCACGATAAATAAACCGCGTAACTTCCTGGGTTTTAGTTTTTTCGATGTTTTCAACTCAGTTGTTGCTGACCAAATTATCAATTTTCTGCTTTTTTTGCTGTTTCTGACAAATACTTTTATAAACCATCAGGGTAGACTTAAGTTAAACTTAAAAACGGCAAAAAAACGTGTTCACGAAAAACTTCTGTCTAATGTTGTGCCATAATACTGCTCACCACAATTGTTCAACGGTTCGCGAGCAACAAACCGCCCCGTTTTCGTTTGTAGCACCGTCTGACACGGAACACCGCGCGCGGAGACATGCTGCATCAGGCACACTTGAGCCTCTGAAACAGGACAAACTAAGAAATGTGATGATCCATAAGAGAAAATAAGAAATTTCAATAAACTGTTGCTTGTATCGCATCACATCAACCAAAGACACGCGATTCGAAAAGAACACAGAGAAAAACACGCCGGCCTTTTGATGGCTTATCAAAGCGAGCGGATTAAAAAACCACCCGGTTTCCCTTTCACCTAACCAAGAAACCCGTCGATGTTACTCTCGATTGGATTGGTGACTTTCAGTACAACGCCGTTGTTCACTTGATCACCGTTGACATTCAACGTCCCATCCAAAATCCGGACATTTTCCAGGCGATAATTGCGATCGTCATAGCCATCCAACTTTGTGATGTCTTGCTCTGAGCACACCGATAAGCCTGGACAAAAATACCAGCAATGCTTTGATGCTAGTATCTGCTCTCTTTGAGTCACAAGCATTAAGAATCCTTTAGTTTAACAAAAACACACACTGTTTCTCCAACTACAGTGGCGACCAAAAGTTTGGAAACCCCTGCGTGCGCTGCATATCGCGCATTTTTGCGTTATTACTAAGCACACAAGCAAATATTTTTGATTTTTGGAACAAGCAATTCTAGTGTTCATAAAAACAAAGCTGGCATGTGTTGCGGAGAGGCGCACAATAAAAGCACGCACATACTGTACCAGCGCGCACACGCGCGCACATGGGGGTTTCCAAACTTTTTGCCGCCACTGTAGAACAGCAACCTAATTCCTTTTCAACCAACCATAAATGCGCTGCAACAAGTCGCGAATTGTCGGCGCGTCTAAATCAGGCGCCTGGGTGTCCATTTTTTGTTTGAAAAGAAACTTTTCCGTTATTTCAAGAAGAACTTTCAAAACGACAGCATTTTCGACTCGGCGGAAACGCACGATGCATTCCCGTGCTCGCGTAATGGTGGTGGCAGAACGATATCCACCTGAAAACGGTTGTTTTACAATTCTTAAAATATAATAGGCGAGAACAGTTTTTAAAAATTGCCAACAAAACAAATGAGAAATAAAACGTAAATAATTTGTGGCGACACATCCTGTTGCATTACACGATCGAACAGCAGCAACGAAAGGAACAAAATTATTGAACCTGTGCAGCGAGTTTCACAATGTTTGAAATGGTCGCTGCCGGGTTGCCATTATCACCATCATTGTTCTGGGCTTGATCTGATAAGAGACACTGCGCAGCAGCGCACCTTTGCTCAATCCTCTTCACCAGTTGCTGTTGTTTCGGACTGAAAACAAAAATCGAACAATACAACACTTGTTGTTGTTATTTGAATGCAAATACTTTTAAGCAGCAGTTTGTGCGTGCTGTGCTTGTGTATGCAATACGCATCCATCATTCCGACCAACAGGATGGGTGTGGGGTCATTTGTGGTCCGCTCATTTTCGGCCCACTTATTACCGGCCCACCCAATAGCGGCCCGACACGCACGTCCCACTCATTTGCGGTCCAGCAATTTCCCGCCCAGTCCAACAGCTTGCTATTCATAGTTGTTTGTCGTCATCGACAACCAAATAAAACGAAAGCTCGCCTTAAACTCTCCTTCCAGTTCACCAAAATGTTTTCAACAATTTTACTCTTAACGCTGAACAAAATCACTGAAAAAAATATCTCTCATGTTCTGTACGTCTAGGCTGCCTAAGGCTTCGCAATCCAATTATCAGCTTTGAATTTTTGGAGTTTCAGCAGTTCAAATTTTGATTTAAAAAATATAAATCCAATCTCCAGCAGTGTTTAAAAAATAAATTTAAATGCAGACGCGAGTTTCCCTGCTTTTGACTTTTTTACCAGTACCAGACGAATTTACAATTTTGACACATCAAGCGGAAGTTTCTCAAACACAGTTAGGTATCGGAGACTAGATCCAACAAGTAACGACAATTATGCTTGGGTTGGGTTGTGGACACTGGCCACGCATATATGCGTAAAAACAATGTTACACGTCAGTTTTTGCTTTGTGGGCTGCGGACTAACACCACGAGGGCTGGACACTGTTTTTGCGGTTTCGCCCGGTAAGCGAAGACCGCAGCGATCCCGGGCTCGTCAGTTCGACAAGTCGCCAGACCGCACAGTCTCAAAAATGCACGTGCGCCGAGGGGTGGTAATGGCAGCACGAAACATCAGCCAGCCCTCGTTTTTAACAAATATGCCAGGCCTTGTCCATCAACAACAACAACATCAACCGGTGCGTTTTCTATCTAAAGTATTCAAGAAATTACTGTGGAACACAGGTAAATCATTTGGAACGAGAAATGTGTTTGGATCCACATGCTGCAAAAGGTAGGTCTAAATTGACGTTGGAGGATAATTTTCACGAAGGTTTTTGCGAATTTTAAGAGCCAAATTAGCCTTATTTAGTTCTAAAAGTGCAATATTTGAACTCAGCGCGTCAGCGCAGTTTTTTGTCGACCATCAGATTTTTTCCGGCATTTTGGAATTTTTTTTGGTTGGCCTGTCGTACTAAATCAAACCACTGATGTTGGCAGACATTGCCTAAACTAGCCTAAACCAAAACCTAATCCTAAAGCCTAATTCAAAGCTAAACTTTATCCTGACCCAATCCTAACCTAAGCCAAGCCTTTTGAAGAAGGAAGATGTCAGAACAATTGCGTTTTGAACAAGTTCTTGTTGGGGCCGGAGCGTGTGCACGCGCGCTAGTGGATCATGAGCATGAGCATGCCGATGCCCGTGCGCTTTAGTAATGAAGCTTTAGGAATTTTTTTAATTGATCAATAAAAATTTTTAATTTTATTAATTAAAAAATCGAGATTTTTACTTTTTTTCGAACCCAACGCTCAATCCCTGCTGCAAGGCATCGGCTGACTGACCTCAGTTTATCAATGTCGCCTGTCTGATTCAGAACCGCCACGACTCCTTCGATGTAACCGAGCTGGAAAAAAACATGAAAGAGATTCAAATAAGCGATGGCCAGAGTATCAAATTCAAATATCATAGTAGTATTGCCCGTTTCCGCCAGAGTTTGGTACCTTAGGGTTTCCGGAACCGGCGCGCAAACAAATAAATTAAAAAAAATTAAATTTAAATAGTTTTTCCAGGGGGCCAAGGGGGTGGTCGTAGGCCGTGGCGTGGCCCAAGAAAAATTTTCAACTGTATCTGTGAGTTTTTTCGGCTCAGCTATTATCTATTAAAAAAATTTCTGAGCCAGCTATCATGTGAAAATCTTGTCTTCGAAAACATAAAATAAGTCAATTTTTGACCGAAATTGACCATTTTTGCTCGAAATTCTTGAAAATTTCGCTAATTTTAGTTAAAATACGCGTTTATGCCCAATTTTTAGCATATTTTAGGCATTGTTTAATTGTTTTTATCGCTTTTCAGCGTTTTAGCTATCTATCTACACATCTAATTTCAAAATTTTGACCGCCCCCCAAACATAGTTATTCCAGAGCCGAGGGGTTGGGGGGGGGGCGATATAGATAGCTGGAGCAAATTTTCTGATAGATAGATAGCTGGAAAATTTTGGGGGGGGGGGCGCGGGGGGGCTATGTGACTTTGGGGGGGGGGGCGGTCAAAATTTTGAAATTTGATAAATAGATAGCTAAAACGCTAAAAAGCTATAAAAACAACCAAATAATGCTTAAAACATGCTAAAAATCAAGTATAAACGCGTTTTAACTAAAATTAGCGAAATTTTCAAGAATTTCGAGCAAAAATGGTTAATTTTGGTCAAAAATTGACTAATTTTATGTCTTCAAAGACAAAAATTTTCAGATAGATAGCTGGCTGAGAATTTTTTTTAGATAGATAATAGCTGAGCCGAAAAAATCTTTCAGATAGAGATAGATTCGAAAACTTTTGGGGGGGGGGGGCGGCCCGGCCCCCCCAGCCCCCCCCCCCCCTAGAACAACTATGCCCCCAAAGTCACATGTCCCCCAAAAATTTTCCAGCTATCTACCTGGAAAAATTGCTCCAGCTATCTATATCGCCCACTAACCCCCAGCTTTGGAACATCTCGTCGTCCAAAAAAACATTCATTTTCCAAACAAATTTTCAAAGAAATAAAAAACCTGTGAAAACAAGCCGATTGCCACGCGGGCACCTTTTGCATATGCAAGCAGAGGTCCTTTGACACTGGCGTCGTCACTTTTATTTGCCATTGACCAGTTGACCAGTACAAGGGAGCAGCTAAAAACAGAAAATCCATGTCTTGTCTTTTAAATTTCAATCAGTACCAAAGGCGAAAGCAAATTTTCGAGGGCGGTGGTGTCCAGTACCGAAGACCGTAATGCATCATTATTAAAACAGCTGCATCTGCAGTTCCGGTGCTCCTCCTCCATAACACAGGAAAGAAAAAAAATGCAAAAACTAAATTGATCATTTTCACCTTATCAAAAAGGCTTGGCTTAGGATTAGGATTAGGTTTAGGATTAGGAACCTACAACGACTCATTACCAGCAACCTCAGATCAAAAATCAAAAAAATCACTTTTAAGAATGTATACAAATCCCCGAAGACGTGGGGGGGGAGTAAGAGTAGGGTTGTTAAACAAAAATGAAAATTTTTTTTTTTCAAAAAGTGATTAAAAACAAAACAAAAATGCCGATTTTTTTTAAAGAAAAAAATCGAAAAATTTTCCTCTAATATGCTCTGAAAACCTCAATTTTGGCACAATTTTTCGAAAGTTCAACAAAAATTTTCTTTGATTATACCTCGTAAAACCTGTAGCAGTCGATTTTGTGTCGTTTTACCGACTGATTTTAGGCTTCGACAACATCTGCGATGAAGTTTTTGAGCGTCCCAAAGCTTAGCCTACCATTTCCGATGCAGATAAGGTGACGATTCGCCTCGCAGAGCGTCCGATTGTGCTCGCTGCTCCGTTTGCAAGCGCTACGTTGTCTGGTTGCTGCTTCGTGTCGTGTCGTCGCGACACCATCAGAAGAATTGATCGAATTTCAAGGCGGTATGTTTGTCTTCACTTTAGCATTAGCTTAGCTGGGGACAATTAGTGACGTTTTGGAGGTCAAAACACAAGAAGAGGCATGGTGACGGTTTGGAAAAGGGGTAATTGAGGTCACCAAAACAAAATCTGCAAAGTTCCGACATACGGGAGTCATTCGGGAGGCGCTTGCATATCATATGTGGTTCTTCGGACTCCCTGATTGATTTAGCACAGCTTTGATTTTTGAAATTTTTTAAAAAAAAATAATTTAAAAAAAAACAAAAATGACGATTTTTGTTTTTTTTAACAACCCTAAGTAAGAGTTGTTAAAAAAAACAAAAATCGTCATTTTTGTTTTGTTTTTAATTTCAAAAATCAAAGTTGTGCTAAATCAATCAGGGAGTTCGAAGAACCACATATGATATGCAAGGGCCTCCGGAATGACTCCCGTATGGCAGAACTTTGGAGATTTTGTTTTGGTGACCTCAATTACCCCTTTTCCAAACCGTTACCATGCCATGCCTCTTCTTGTGCCCCAAAATGTCACTAATTGTCCCCAGCTAATGCTAAAGTGAAGTGAAGACAAACATACCGCCTTGAAATTCGATCAATTCTTCTGAC
>JASANC010000599.1:0-52669 GCA_030248135.1 Theristus sp. LFF4_11 | reverse complement strand
TCGGTTGTAAAACAACTTTAGACAAAAATTGCCCAATTTTTAACCCAAAAAAGGTCGGGGCAAAAAGTAACCGGATTTTCAAAATCTACGGATTAAATTACCCCAGGAAACTGTTTGGTTTGCTATGAAACAATTTCAGACAAAAATTGAAAGGGCGACGTTTGTAACCAGATCAAAACCTGCGAACTTTTGAAAATGCGCGATTTTTTGCCCAAAAAAGGTCGGAGCAAAAAAGTAATTGGATTTTTAAAATCTACGGATGAAACTACCTTAGGAAACCATTTTGTTCGGTTATGAAACAATTTTAGACAAAAATTGCCTAATTTTTAACCCAAAAAGGTCGGGCAAAAAAGTAACCGGATTTTCAATATCTACAGCTGAAATTACCCGAGGAAACTTTTTTGTTTGGTTATGAAACAATTTCAGACAAAAATTGAAAGGGCGACATTTGAAACTAGGTCAAAACCTCCGAACTTTTGAAAAGGCCCAATTTTTTAACCCAAAAAAGTCGGGGCAAAAAAGTAATTGGATTTTTAAAATCTACGGATGAAATTACCCAGGAAACTGTTTTGTTCGGTTGTAAAACAACTTTAGACAAAAATTGCCCAATTTTTTACCCAAAAAAGGTGGGGGCAAAAAAGTAATTGGATTTTTAAAATCTACAAATGAAATTACCCAGGAAAATGTTTTATTCGGTTGTAAAACAACTTTGGACAAAAATTGCCCAATTTTTAACCCAAAAAAGGTCGAGGCAAAAAGTAACCGGATTTTCAAAATCTAAAGCTGAAATTACCCCAGGAAACTTTTTTGTTCGGTTATGCCCAATTTTTAACCCAAAAAGGGTCGGGGCAAAAAAGTAACCGGATTTTCAAAATCTACAACTGAAATTACCCCAGGAAACTTTTTTGTTCGGTTATGAAACAATTTCAGTCAAAAATTGAAAGGGCGACATTTGAAACTAGGTCAAAACCTCCGAACTTTTGAAAATGACCAATTTTTACCCAAAAAGGTCGGGGCAAAAAAGTAATTGGATTTTTAAAATTTACGAATAAAATTACCCAGGAAACCATTTTGTTCGGTTATGAAATAACTTTAGACAAAAATTGCCCAATTTTTCACCCATAAAAGATCGGGGAAAAAAGTAACCGGATTTTCAATATCTACAGCTGAAATTACCCCAGGAAACTTTTTTGTTCGGTTATAAAACAATTTCAGAAAAAAAATTGAAAGGGCGACATTTGAAACCAGGTCAAAACCTCCGAACTTTTGAAAATGCCCAATTTTTTACCCCAAAAAGGTCGGGGCAAAAAAGTAATTGGATTTTTAAAATCTACAAATGAAATTACCCAGGAAAATGTTTTATTCGGTTGTAAAACAACTTTGGACAAAAATTGCCCAATTTTTAACCCAAAAAAGGTCGGGGCAAAAAGTAACCGGATTTTCAAAATCTAAAGCTGAAATTACCCCAGGAAACTTTTTTGTTCGGTTATGCCTAATTTTTAACCTAAAAAGGGTCGAAGCAAAAAAGTAATTGGATTTTCAAAATCTACAGCTGAAATTACCCCAGGAAACTTTTTTGTTCGGTTATGAAACAATTTCAGACAAAAGTGGGAAGGGCGACATTTGAAACTAGGTAAAAACCTCCGAACTTTTGAAAAGGCCCAATTTTTTACCCAAAAAAGTCGGGGCAAAAAGTAATTGGATTTTTAAAATCTACGGATGAAATTACCCAGGAAACTGTTTTGTTCGGTTGTAAAACAACTTTAGACAAAAATTGCCCAATTTTTTACCCAAAAAAGTGGGGGCAAAAAAGTAATTGGATTTTTAAAATCTACGGATTAAATTACCCAAGAAAACCATTTTGTTCAATTAGGAAACAACTTTAGACAAAAATTGCCCAATTTTTAACCCAAAAAGGGTCGGGGCAAAAAAGTAACCGGATTTTTAATATCTACAGCTGAAATTACCCCAGGAAACTTTTTTGTTCGGTTATGAAACAATTTCAGACAAAAATTGAAAGAGCGACATTTGAAACTAGGTCAAAACCTCCGAACTTTTGAAAATGCCCAATTTTTTACCCAAAAAAGGTCGGGGCAAAAAAAGTAATTGGATTTTTAAAATCTACGGATTAAATTACCCAAGAAACCATTTTGTTCGATTAGAAAACGACTTTAGACAAAAATTGCCCAATTTTTTACCCAAAAAAGGTCGGGGCAAAAAAGTAACCGGATTTTCAAAATCTACAGCTGAAATTACCCCAGGAAACTTTTTCGTTCGGTTATGAAACAATTTCAGGCAAAAATTGAAAGGGCGACATTTGAAACCAGGTCAAAACCTCCGAACTTTTGAAAATGCCCAATTTTTTACCCCAAAAAAAGTCGGGGCAAAAAAGTAATCGGATTTTCAAAATCTACGGATGAAATTACCCTAGGAAAGTATTTTATTCGGTTATGAAACCACTGTAGACAAAAATGGAAAGGGCGAACACTTAAAACCAGTGAAAACCCTGCGAACTTTTAAAAATGCCCAATTTTTTACCCAAAAACAAGGTCTGGGTAAAAAATTAACCCAATTTGCAAAATCTCCGGATGGAATTACCCCAGGAAACATTTTTGTTCGGCTATGAAAATGCCCCAGTTAAAAATTGAAAGTGCGAACACATCTTGATGATATAGCTGAAAAAAAAGGAGAAACAAGAATAAGTAACCAAGATTTCAGAATAGGTTTTTCGTGTCTACAACGGACGTAAAGAAGTCTGGTGGAATTTTCTCTTCGGCACAGTTAGCAACCACTGCAGGTCACTTCGTGTGCACAGTAACAAGTTTCCAGCATGTATGTTCGTTGCTTGTAGGACAACGCGTAAATTTTGAAAACTCGCGCAGGTCCATGTCCAGCCATATAATGCGTGATGCGCTGTCCGCTCGCTTCGCTCGCTCGCGCATCCGCATGATATCCGATTGTGTTTGTTGGCTTGTGACAGCAGGACCGGAATTCCTCAGACCGTAAGCACGCAAACCGCAATTATCTGGCCGTAACTGTTTGGGCCGCAGTAGTATATCTAACAGAACTGTTACATTGTATATTCTTAATGTTTCATGAATAGTTTTTATGGTCGGCCAACTTTTATTGTGCTGATCGATTTCGTTTTCTGGTTCCGTTACAAATCTATAAATAAGAGTAACAACAGAGGTGGCACAAAAACAACCAAAAAGAAGGAGTGATTTTCAAAACCCAAGATTTCGGTTGGCCATTATTTGGTTGAAATTCATTTTTTGCCAAATATTTTACAAAAAATCAATTTCTACTAATTCAGCGGTGGCTTTTCAGCAGTTTTATAGACGGGCGTTCCAGTTAAATAATGCAAGCATTTGTCTTCAATTTCTGCTTGCACTCGGCATTTGTTCTGAAGCTTCAACAGTCGTGATTTGCGGGTCTCGCCTGAAAACAAATGGGACACAAAAGTTATGCCCAGCTATTCAAAATATTCAATGAAGTGCAATTAGCTGACTGTTCATAAAACGATTACAACCAGACGGTGGTCTCTGAAGTCTGGACTGGAACCAATGTCAAAAAACATGTTGCCGTTTTCAAAAATTTCAAAAACTCAATTAAGTTGTGGTTTGTTTCGTCGTTTTTCAGTTGTCAAAAAGACATGAAACAATTTAGTATAACATGCTCGGCTTTATCAGCCACCAGTTTTACAACTGCACGTTTTGCCCCAAAAAGTTCAATGCAACAGTAGTCTTCTGAGAAAAAAACAAAAGACGCAATAAAAATTTCGTCGCTATCGCGCAGTGTGGCCGAATAAACAAGGCCCTTCTTTATTTCTCAAGCAAGGATGAGACCAGTCGCAGACTAGGAGTTCTGTTTTTCAAAAAAAGCCAGATAATTCCCAATCGTTACGCAATGGATAAAGAACGAACAGAATAGCACGACCAAATTACGGCTGCGATCAATTTGACACAGTTGGATTGCTGACAGTCTTTATCCTTTCATTCAAATTTCAAATTTTGGCGCGCTCCTTGCACCCTGAGAAAGAGCTGCCGTGTTCACTCGGCCACACCGTCCATTCACCCTCCAGCGGCCTCTTCCACTTGATCGCCTCATTCACGTGTTGCTTGACGTCATCCAGTACGCATTTTTTAAAAACCGCCAGTTTCGGCGCGCATTCGGGGTCGTTTGCGGACACGCGCACCGGCACCAGTTTCCTCTTCGGCATCCGGTCGGTTGCATTCCGTCCGCCCATCGTTGTTCCGTTGTCGGCCGCGTTGCTTTTCTCCGCCATCATTGTTCTGCGTTGCTGCGCGAGTGAGTCGCGTAATTGACCGAGCAGATGCTGCCTCAATCGCGGCTTGTCAAACATCAACTGCACCGGATCCGGTGGCTCGGTTGGACCGGTGTTCGGCTTTTTCGGTTTCGTTTTCGGCGGTTTCTTGCTTTTTTTCGGTGTTGTTTCCACTTTATCTGACCGAACTGTCCCTTTGTTCTGGTTTGAAACACGGCGCCCAGCCTTGGCCTCGCTGCTGGCGAGCGGCTCCTGGTCCGGGTCGGATTTCAAGAAATTCTTCAAATGCTCCATGGAGTATTTGTGCAGCGGATTGTCGTTCGTGTTGTATTTGGTGCCGCCGGGAATTCGTTGGATGAAGTAGAACGTCAACATCACCGTGGCGACTGTCAACAGAATTACGGTGAAATTGAAGTTGCGGTTGCTGCAGTCGATGCTTTGTTGCGTGGACATTGCGACAGTTATTTGTGATTAAGTGAGTTTCAGCTAAATACGCTTTAATTCGGAAGTGTATGTGTAAGTGGTTGTTATAAACTGTGAAATAACACCTCGGTTAGATTGCGTTTCATATGTTACAGACAACTTATTAGAGCATAACTATGAAACATTGTCTATTTTGTGGTGGCTGAAATCATTGCTGCTTTTGTCCCTGTTATAATTGCTCGTTTTATAAACTATCCTGTTTGGCTTATCTCTATGGAGTCCCATTTCCAAATGACGGTTGATTGTTCATATAAAATAGCAGTACTCTGGAATTAATTGATGGAAAAATTGCAAAGCCCAAAGCACAAAACTGCCAGCGGTATTATAAACGAGAACTAGTCAGCAGAACAAAGCCGTTGCAAGAACGGTTCTTGGCGTTCCGGTGTTGTAAGCATGGGTGTTGCATGTGCAAACTGCTTTGATTCACTGTCGCTATGAATGATCAAACAGCGCACTCGAAAGAAAGTACTGTTGATGTTGTAGTGTTGCATTGCTAAAAACAATGATCAACTTCGGTTGATTTTTCAGACATACATGAACGTTTCCAGAAGGCTTTGCATGTTCCCGGTATTTTCTCTAATGTTTCACTCAAGTCATAATGTGTCCATCCGCCCATTGGTTCCGAAAACCATGATGTACCAAACTCCGGCGGAAACGAACAAATTCAGCCCCCGAGCCAATTTACCCTCGGCTCAGGGAGCAGCCCATCAGATGTTATTCGTCATTTTAGGATTTCCACTTTGTTACAATTTTAAGAAACATGTAAATTTTGACACGCGATTAGGTTTCTGACCATTTTTTCTTTGATTCAAATTTCGCGCGCTCCTGAAAAAAGCTGCCCTGTTTTATCGGCCATACTGTAGCTAATGTTTCATTCGAGCTACATGAGCTGCTGTTGTGTTAGACGCTTCTGCATTATTTCTGCTGTGCTGAATTGGTAAACCAGTGATCGAACTAGAAACCATTAGTTATCAAAACTGGGCAAAATCAATAAGTTGGTGTGCTAAAAGTCAGCTCTCTGTTCGGTCTTGTGGACCCAGACCGTATAAAAAACTTCAATGAACCAAAACCAAGATGGTTGATTTAACTTGCACGCGTTGAACGTGTGCGTCTCTAGCGTGCGTTTGCCTGGAATGTGTTTGAAGCAATACACAGCACATCTGGAAAGTATTGAATATGCTGAAAACCCTCGTCTAAAACTCTGACAGTTTTTGGCATTTTGATAGAAAGTACCAACTGCTAGCAAGAACATTTTCTCGATTTTTCTATTCAATCATGACTTTGTTTCCAGTGACGAATTTGATACAGTAAAAGTTTTTAAAGAACAAAAAACAGTGTTTTTTGTTCATGACAAGATCCGTTGTTTCGTCTATTTCTTCAATTTTTGCTTTTCAAAAAACACGCAACATTTAAAAGTAATCTTTTGCAGAATACAAAGATGGAAAAAAAAATTTTTTCTTGTTTTTTTGTCACAATGACATGGGTGTATAACTGCGTCATAGCAAATAATACCATGAACATTTTTTTCGAGTGAAGTTAGCGTATTCGCTCAAACTGGAGTTGAAACAAGCCCGGTGGGGGAGGGCAGCGAGACACTATGCTGCATCATGTACACACGTCCAAATCAATAATAAAACATACTATGCTGCTTTGACATAAGCTGCGCAATAACACAGACGTAGGCAAACCAGCTGCCGAATGGATACATACGGACAGCTTTGCCGCTTGGAAAGAGTTGTCCCCTCCTGTCTTTCCACAACTTTTGTCAACTTTTTTTCGTGTTGTTTTGTTTTTGTTTTTTGAGAGAATACAAGAAAAAACGTGTTGTTATGTTTTCTTTAAATTTATTTTTCACTTTTCTGTTCTTCAGAGAATTCCAGCAACTTTAAGAGAAATCCGTTTTTTATGCGTTCACATGCAACTGGTTGAATGGCCACATTATTTTGAAAGAGAACACAAATACTGCTTTAGCTTGTGCTTGGGCGTGCTTACTTTTCTCCACCGGTGTGAATTTTTAGATGGAAACTACGATGACTCGTTCGCAGACATTTTGTTCTTATGAAAACCGGTTATTTTCACCAAAATAATAGTCTGTGCCCTTTTTACATCCCGCTCTTGTACAAATTCACGTGTACACAGTTTCTTCTTTTTCTATCGAATTTTTGTTGGTCTAACGCATCAATGCGTTGGTTGAGTCATAGTTTTTGTTGTTAAATTTATAGTTTGAATAATTTTTAGAAAGCGCCCTGTCAAACGGAATAAAATTTTTATTTCAAAAATCTCACGATACTACAGTTTATCAGTTTTTTTTAGTTCTGAGACTAAATGCGTGCACCGATAGGAATGCCGTATCATGCTTGACGCGGAAATTCAAGTAATGGACTCCAGTTCCTGCTTGATACAAGACAGAATCACTGAACAACCTTGAATCGATGCAGCAAGCATCATTTTACTAGTCTTTCTTCATTGAAAATTTCAACCACTTTTGCCTATCCCTATCAACCTTGTACAGCGTGAAGTCGCACACTTTATTTGAAACATTACAATTCAAATTTTAAAAGAATTTTGCTTTTGTAGTTTGCAAAAAAATAAATAATTGGATTCACTGAGTTCGTTTCATCATGCACATAAAAAACGAGGATTTATTGAACAACTACCATGCTTGTGCAATCACTTTCTGTTTTTTAATCTTTGTTTTTTTCTTTCAAAGACGCTCAGAAGAAACGAAATTTGGTCTAAACACTTTTTGGTCATCATCAGTGCGTTTTTTGGTTTCGTTTGCCTGTAAGTTTTCTGCTGATTCATGCCATCCTTTTCGGCTTCGACTGGTTCATTTATAGTCCATTGACTACTCTGTTTAAAGTAAAGCATTACTATTGACTAATTTGTCAATACTGTAAATGTAGGTCCCTCATTTCTCATTGCTCGAACACTCGATGCAGACAATCCGCATGAATCTGGAGCTTTGAAAAGAATTCATTTATAAAAAGGGTTTACAAACATTGAATATGCATCCAATTTTCCAGGTGAAAACTGAGAGCGTGAGAACGTTCGCACAATCGGGACCGGAACAAAAACGGACAAAAAATCATGACAGAATCCACTAAGTTCGTTAACGATTTTGACGAAGACGCAAATGATGAATTGCTAAACAACAACAACAACCAGCTCCCAAACAACCATCTCCGCCTCACCAACAACAACAAAAACCACCACCACACTAACAACCACCACCAAGTGCGTACGAACAACATGCCGATCGCCCGTCACGCTCGTGTTTCACGCGATGGCCAAAACGACGTCGCGCAGCGCCGCTTGAGTGACGCGTTCATAGTGCCGCACGAGCACGGACTGCGTACGCTCGCTGACACGCAGATACCACGGTTGCTGCGACGCAAATACGTGCACTCTGGTCGGTGGACAGTAGTAGGGGCGTGGGAAAAAGTAGAAAACGTGGGAAAAGTTGACAGCGTGTGTAAAACTTCGAGCTTTGGAAAAAAGCAAGCATGCAAAAATTTAGAGCGTGGGAAGAAGTCTAAAGCAAGGGGAAATTTATGGTGTGAGAAAATAGGACGCATGCAAGAATTTAGAGCATGAGAAAAAGTAAAAAAGTGTAAAAATCAATAGCGTTAAAAATTAGAAAGCATGAAAAAAGACCGCGAGCGGTCTAGCCGGTGGCAAAATGTGGAACGTGAGAAAGTTGGAAGTTAGAAAATCTAAAAGAGAGAGCGTGAGAAAGTCTAAAGCACGCGGTCTAATAGTCCAATAGAACCTTGATTCAAAGTACTCTTGTTGTGTTTCAAAAGTTTCAAAAGTGATCAAAAGGATGGTAACTACAGTTAGAGAAAATATCGAATTCTGAAAACTTTCACATGACGGCATTCAACGTTTCCAGGCTACCGTTTGCCGCACAAGCAGTGGGCGTTCTACTGTGGGTCTGCATTCTGGATGCACAATGAGACGATCAATTTTTGGACGCACGTTTTTCCGATGTTCTGGCAAGTTGCACGGCTTTCACAGTTTGAAAAAGTAAAGTTTCACATTCCAGGTTGGTAGTGTGATTCCTAGCATTTCTCTGAGTAGTCTTGTTCGATGATCGTTTTATAATAATAATGTTCAGGGGTTTCAAAAAGAGCTTACTGGTTCAAAATTCCTTTTGTGACGCTCGCTGTTTGCAGGTTTGTGCGAAAGTTTCTCACGCAAGATCAGCTGGCTGTCGGTGACGGGCACGCGCATCCGCTGCTGATGCTGTACGCTGCGACGGCCGCCCTGTTGCTCGGCAGCTCCAGCGCACACTTGCTGCACAGTCGATCGAAGTAAGAGAAAACAAAAGGTCTTTTTTTGGGATGAGGCTAACGTTGTAGTTACTTAAGCTAACAGGTTAGTTGTACATTCAAAATTAGGAAAAAAACCAAATCGACTTTTAAAAACTCAGTTTTTCATTGTTTTCCGCAACAGAGCAGGGAATAAGGATTCACAATTTTTAAACCTGTCAATAGTGTGACCCATCACGGATAGAACTTGGATAAGTTTATAACCTGCGCGGTTCTCTTCGTGGATTTATGATGTTTTAATGTTTTTTCTTCCACTTGCAGGTTTCATCACGTGTTCTGGTTTCTGACCGACTTCTTCACAATCTCTGTTTTCATTTGCGGCATCGGCATTGAACGATACTACGATGCAATGCAGGTAAAAACAAACTTGGAATAACTGAGCATACTAAGTGAAAAAACCTATCAGTTCCTTCGCTCTCAAAAATTACTTTTAAAAATTTTGTGTAATAATCGATTCTGAGTCTGTCTCTCTTTTCAAAACTAAAATTCAGCATAGAAAGTCTTTAATAGCTAATAAAAACAGTATTCAAAATTCCAGCTCAACTGTGAATTCACCGGCCGCTTGGTGTATCTGCCCCTGTTGCTGATTGTCGCATTCGGCCACTTCTTTGTCAGCGGCTATTTGTTCGTGCAGCACACTTTCTGGAAGCCTCGCTTGATCCTCAGGATGCCGACCTCCTTGACTGCAGCACTTTATTTGTACATTCCACTGTTGCCAAGGTTCGCTGTATTTTTGGAACAACATGAAAGTTTTTCTCATGAGTTTTGCGGATTTATTCAAAAGTATCCGGACTAAAATGACGTCATTTGCTTTAAAAACGCCCGTTTGTCAAAGTACAGGCACTAAAATGTCAGTTTGGTGTGACTGATTCGACATTCACCATTTGTTTACGGGAAGAAACCGGCTAAACGAAAAATCTGGTTTGTTGTGAGCGGCAAGCGCATGTTTGGCGGCACATGACGTCATTTCAGTGGGACACGTTTAAAATAGGTCATAGTAAGGTCGGTTGTGGTATGTACGTTTCTTGGACTGCACAAATTTTACCTGGCATGGGCACGGCATACTTTGCCTGCAGAAATGCTGCTAACTGTCTAGTTGACTTGCAGAATAAGTGAAAACTGTATGGGGTTTCAAACGTTCAATATGAAAGAAAATTGTGGAAAAGGTAATAAGAACCTGTCAACAGTCAAGGATCAAGTTTTGAATGTGTTCATGATTGGAGTTTCTATGTCTTTTTCCAGGTACATGGCTGTTGATGCTGCGCAGGACGCGGCGTTACCATTCCACACAAAAGTTAGCTGACCAACTTTTATATTGTGGATTTATTCAAACGTGTCCGGACTAACGTGACGTCATTTTATTTAAAAACACCCGTTTGTCAAAGGACAGGCACTAAAATTTCAGTTTGGTGTGACTGATTCGACATTCACCATTTGTTTACGGGAAGAAATCGGCTAAACGGATAGTCTGGTTTGCTGTGAACGACAAGCGCATAATTTGTGGCACATGACGTCATTTCAGTGGGACACGTTTAAAAAAATAGGCCATAGTTGACTTCCATCAGTCACCGCACATGGTTTTTATTTGTCGAGTCTGAAACATTAGGGCAACTGATTTTTCAAAACAAGACCGCACACGTCAAAACATTAGATGAATGAATGCCAAAACTTTCGGCCTCACGATTTTAACCGAATGTACATGTAGGTCTCGACACGATTCCCCTGTTGACATTGTAAAAACTACTATTATTTTTGAGTTGGTTTTCCCTTTTGACCTTGCCCACGACGCGGACTCAAAATGCATTGCATTTTATTTTGAGCTGCTTTAACCGACTGTTGTTGATTTACCATAGAAATGATCGCTCACTTTTAAAGCAAACGTATCCGTCGATGCTTCTACTTTTTTGAAAATCACAGCATTTTTTGTTGTTTAAGCCGTGTTTTTTGTGAAGCAACATGCTTTTGCTGATTTTATTGCTGTCGATCCAATCGTAACCTGATTTACTTACCATAACACTGATTACTGTGTGGTTTGGTTTTCGCTGTTTCAGCATCAATCAAAGCGACACATAAGAAATAACAGATATCTAACAATCATAACTGCACTGCCATTCAAAATATGAAAAACAATCTTTTTTAATCAGCAACAAACAACTGCCATTCCCTATTAAAATATCAAAATATTAGCTTTTCAATGTCGCTTATTTGTCCTTTCATTCTTCGCTAATCAGTTGCATTCCACTGTCCTTCCCGTTTAAAGTATCAAAAAAACAATCTCCTTTGATGAGCAACAATTAACAGCCATTCACGCTCAAAGTTTCAAAAATAAATCTTGTTTGGTTAGCTTTTCAATGTCGTCACATGTTGTTCAATCGCCATTCCTGTTCAAAAAATTTTGAAAAACAATGTCGTTTGATTAGCAACAATTAACTGATACCGGTTTAAGTTTTTGTTTCAGTTTAAATTACAGGTTTAAGAAAAACAATCTGCTTCAGTCAGCTGTCATTTCTGAATAGGCAACGCTTTTCTAAATACCCATTGGAAAACGCCCGCTTTTGACTTGGTAAAGGTTTTTACCCGCTTACCCTTACCTAAGCCAAGCCTTTTAGAGTGTAAATGTCAAAAAGGCAACACTTCTGAACAATTGTTGCAAAACGCCAACTTTCGTTTTGATAAGTTGCTTCTTTTTCCCGCTTACTCTAGCCTAAGCCAAGCCTTTTAAAGTTTAAATGACAAAAAATGCAAAACTTTTTTTAAATATTCGCTGCAAAACGGCCACTTTTGTGTGGTATGTTTACTACTCTTACCTTTAACCCTAACCTTAGCCAAGGATTTTTGATAGAATGGAAATGACAAAACAGCAACATTTTACTGAATACCCGTAGCAAAGTTCCCGCTTTTGTTTCAAATGTTTACTTTTTTTCCCCGCTTACCCTAACCAAAGCCAGTTCTTTTTGATCGAGTTCAACAAAAAGCAACACGTTTCTGAGTGTCCATTGTGTAAAACGGTCGTTTTTGTCTTCCTATGTAGCTTTTCTATCGTAAGTGACGCATTTTCTGTGATAAAAAACAAATGAAAAAAGCAACGATTTTGTACATTTTACTGAGTACCCGTAGCAAAGCTCCCGCTTTTGTTTCGAATGTTTACTTCTTTTCCCCGCTTACCCTAACCTAAGCCAGTTCCTTTTGATCGAGTGCAACAAAAAACTCGTTTTTTGTGAAAAACACTCCATCGTCTACAATGGAGTCCTTGCAATTCTTACGATTGTCTCGCTTGTTGGTTGTCGCTCTTGAGCAAAAGGCATCATGATGACTAAAGCCATGCGGAATGACGACTTAAACTTGTATTTGCATTGTCATCATTAGAAAATGGAGTATGAGTATTCAGCTGATGATGACTTAAATAGCAAAATTGGCTCAAACTTGTAAATTTTAATAGCCAATCAACGTAGCGGAACGGACCTGACTTACATACACAGTTACTATCTTAGTATTATAGATGTCGTTACAGCAGAAAACTATACCGGGGACTGGGTTTAAAATTTTGTATTTTTATAAAATATAAAAAAGGCACTCTGACTTGATGTGCGGATGGTTCTAAACACTAGGTCATTTCTAAACCCACAGTCAGTTCTAAATCCAGTACAGGGTTAAATAGTGTATCATAGAGATTCTATGGAATGTAAAGTATCAAAAAAGATGAAAAATAAGCAAATCGTTCACATCTTCACTGTCGCAGGCATTTCTCTGGCTGCTGATGTCCGGCGTGTTCATGGGCGGCCAAATGCCGGAGCGGCTGGCGCCGGGCGCGTTCGATCTCGTCGGCTACGGCCACCAGCTGTTCCACGTCTGTGTCGTCTTCGTCGCCGACAACCTCATCGACGGCGCCTACATCGACCTGCAGAAAGCGGTCGGTGCTGCGTGGAATTTGGATTTTTAGTGGCGAAGAATATCAGGAGATTTTTGGGTTTTAAATCATATGGTAGTTTGGGAAAGTGTTGGGAAGCAGTTGGGTAAATTTTGGCGATTCGTATAAACGGGTTTTCGGGTAAAAGTCTTGTCTGCTTTTTTATTGCCAATTAACGATGAGAATTGAGAATGAATAAAATATGATCAGATGAAGTGAAAGATTCAAATATGATCTGCTTGGGAAAAAAAGCAAAGGTTGGGTTGGGAATTTGCGGAATTGGGGAAACAAGTTGAGCAACAATTCAACACTAACTACCGTATTACCCCCATTAACCCCCCCCCCACCATTAATCCCCCCCCCACCAATAAACCCCCACCACCCCCGACCAGTTTCCGAATAATCCCCCCCCCCCCACAAATAATCCCCCATGGGGGATTATTGGAGACCTGTTTGAAACACATACCCAGCGAATTCAGTGGCTGGTTGCAGTGAAAATGATGAAATTGTGCTACCAAAGGCTCCAAATGGGTGAGTTAATAGTAATTTCATTACAAAAGGCTGTTATAAAAGGAAATTTCTATGTAGAGTAGAAGTTTCTGCGACTTTCTTGCCTGCCATGCAATGTATTTTTGCTATTTTTCAACAAACCCCCACCCCTAGAATTTTTTGTAAAATAAACCCCCCCCCACCAATAATCCCCCCCCCACCAATAAACCCCCACCCCTAAAAGTCGCTGACGTATTAATCCCCCATGGGGGTTTATTGGGGGTAATACGGTATTCAAAGCGAAACGGATGAGAATGAACAAAACAATTGAAGAGTACGTATTTGGGTAGATTTTAGGTAAAGTTGCGGGTAAATTATTTGGGTAAACATTTCGGCAAACTTTTTTGGGCAAACTATTGGTTTTGGGTATACATTTGGGGAAAGTTTTGGTTTTGGGTATACTTTTGGGCAAACTTTCGGTTTTGGGTAAACTTTTGGGCAAACGTTTCAGCTGAGCATCAGTTCAGACGTGGCTGCTGCGCAGCGTGGCGCATTGGACGTGATCGCGCCAATGGGTGCACTCTGTGCGATGGATCTGGTTGCATTCCTGTATTTCGTGCGTGCAGCACGCGCAAAGCACGACTGAGCATGATTCATTTCCAGCGGCTTTATTTGATTTCTCTACCGACAGTGAATACGCACATTCATTCACACACTTTTCAAGCTACCAAACTGAACAGAAAACCAGCGGAACATTAAAATATCTGCATATTGCAGGCAACTTTTCAAGCTTTCTTTTAATCAAGCACTAACGAGTTCTGTGTGTGAGTGAGTTTGATTCAAAAGTCCCTGTGTAAAATCTAGTCACAATGCCGAAAACAACAAAAGTCATTATTGGATAAAAGACAAAGTCTGTAGATGATGGGGTAAATTCGGAGGCAGAAGTTTTCTTCCGTGTTGCTGTTTTTCAATGTGAAGTACCGTATTACCTCTATTAACCCCCCCCCAAAATTAAACCCCCCCCCAAAAATAAACCCCCACCCCCTCGACAAGTTTCCAAATAATCCCCCCCCAAAATAATCCCCCATGGGGGATTATTGAAACCTGTTTGAAACACATACCCAGCGAATTCAGTGGCTGGTTGCAGTGAAAATGATGAAATTGTGCTACCAAAGGCCCCAAATGGATGAGTTAATGGTAATTTCATTACAAAAGGCTGTTGTAAAAGGAAATTTCTATGTAGAGTAGAAGTTGCTGCGACTTCCTTCCTGCCATGGAAGGTATTTTTGCCATTTTGCCCACTCCTAAAAATGGTTTCCAAATAAACCCCCCCCCAAAATAAAGCCCCCCCCCCCAAAAATAAACCCCCACCCCCAGAAGTCGCTGAAGAAATAAACCCCCATGGGGGTTTATTAGAGGTAATACGGTATGAGTTTGTGGTATTCCCTAGCTGTTTGTGATGTTGTCGTTTTGTTTCTTTGGGTCATTTCTTTAGTAGCGATGTGAACAAAAACTGATACCGAGTCAGGCGCAGAAGTTTATTCTCAGGACTTCTTTTGTGCTGAATTTCAAGATCTGTCAGCGTTCTGTGCAATGATCTGGCTATAAAAATGCCAGCAACAATTATGGTAGCATTTTTAAACGTATGGAAAAAGCAAAATCGATATCATTATTATTCAGCATCTTTTGAAAGCACCATTTTATAAAACAAACAGACTCCCGTTCACAGTAACACAATGATTGCTCTGACGTGCTCTAGTTTTTCAGCTGTGATTTATATTTTTTACCTTCAGAATTCCACAATTTTGTTCTTTTCCATAATTTTGTATTTTCGTTTCAAGCATACAAATCGTCAATAATAAGTACGTTATGCTCAAATGCTTTTTCAGTTTGCCGCTTATCGTATATTCTTAGAAATGCTGGTGTTAATTTGGCTGATGAGACTTTTTAAGTTTAGACCACTTACAATATTTTTTACTGCGTTATGAAGAGCTTTATTTTTCGCGTCCTGGTGTTGAATTGTGTTTCTTTAAAAGTTTTTTTAGGTTTCCCCAGTTTTTCTACTCAATATGTATTTCTGCAATTCAATGGTGACATGGACAGCGCTCAAAATTTTATGAAAAAGTCCAATATCCTGCCAAAATAGTAGTTTTTTGGGCAAAATGTAGCCAAGATAGTTCGAAACGAGTCAAATAGCTCTTTGCCAGAAGATTTTCCAAATTTCGCTGGTTTACACGCTTCTTCGGCTCCCATTGCTTTCCAAGTGTGTTTTTTGTGATTTACTCAACAGTGTTGTTGGTTTTATTACGCGTTGTGCTGTGATGCCAAAACATGTACAGAGTGGGCCAAAAAAAAGGTTCCATTTTCAAACTGCTGTCACTGGCTGGTGTTTCAATATTATGAGCTGAAATTTTCAGCATTGATAAAACATGTGATGCCATTTTTCTGACAAAATTTTTATCCAGTTTGGTCAAGTAGATTCAGTTTTACAGCACAATGTTTAAAAATTCCCAAAATTTCAAAAAAAACGGATTTTTAACCAAGAATTTCACAACGAATCATTGCTCATAAACATCCAAATCATCATCAACGTTTGTCGTCCGGCAGCGGCTGGATTGAATTTTACGCGAAACTGGCGAGTCACTGCAGAAAAACTTTCAGATTGCTCCCACCAGATAGCACACCAGACCCGTTGTTCTGCTGTCCACTTAACCATGACGAAACTGCAGAAAACTGAAACACTGTTTTTATTCAAACCGCAGAAAAACTTTTCAAAAGAAACAAATTAACAGACAGAGCAACACAGAAAACAAAAAGTCAACTGAACAATTCTTTCTGTCGCAGTCGCATGGCTGCTGACTCGAGTCCGTTGTGAAACATCAGAATTTCGCTCGAGGTGCTCAAATGCACTTTAAGTGTGAGACCTTTCCACTCTGAGCGCATGATTTGAACTATCACGGGTATCCAAAAGACCCATTTGTCACCTTCGCAACAGTTTCAAAATTGAATCACGCATCTTGATACTAATTTTTTCCTGCACTCATTTCAGTCAATTTGTTGATTTTTCGAGCTTTTTAGAAAATTTGCCACAGTGAGCGCTAGGAATTATATATCGGAAAAAAATTTTGTCAATAAAATGGCAACACATGTTTTATCAGTGCTGAAAATTTCAGCTCATAATATTAAAACACCAGCCAGTGACAGCAGTTTGAAAATGGAACCTTTTTTTTGGCCCACCCTGTATTTTGTCATTTTTGTACCGTGAAAACCCTCACCAATTTGATTAACTCCGCAGCATATTTGCTTGAATGCAAATGTCCCCGTTTAAATACAAAAAGGTAAAAGATGTATTTGAAAAAAAATCGTTCAAATTATATCGTCTCAATACGATGAACAAAAAAACTAAAGCACACATGTACAAAATATATTGAAATACTTCATCATTGAGGACATCAGCAAAAAAAACAAAAATATCAGTTGAAATCAAAAGTGACGAATCACGTGAATTGCACGTCGTGTTGTGCCGGTGAATATTGCCCGTCATCCTGATGTTTTACCGTACCTTCATAGTTGTTGCTGAGGATCTGTGCCAGCAGAATTTGCTCTGCGCTGGAGCGCTCGTCTGCGCCGTCTTGCTTGATTCCCACTCCTATTTCATCTTCGCTCAACCCACGCGAGGACCGCACATGCTGAAAGTGTGATCCTTTTGATTGTTTTATCCTTTTATCACACGTGTTAAAAAGATTACTTTGGGGGTTTTGACGAAACTGCGGCCTGTCCAGTCAATGAAAAAATTGCCTCACGTTTTGGACGTACATCCAAAAAGATAAACCCCTAGCGTTAGCCTGACTTGCTGTCAGAGCGCCCGCCCACCTTGTCCACCGGTGCTGCTATGCACACGCACGGCGAGCAATGCGTCTTCTCGGGCGTCTGCGACTGCGGCAGGGGATGCTGGGTGAGTCTTGCCTCGACGGTGTCGCCCATTTCCGTAAAGTTCGCTGAGTACTGAAACAAGTGCAAAAACAACGCACGCTGATTGTTCTGCGCTTTGGTTGCGTAGCAGCTTCCAATCGTACAGTTCACCAAATGTCAAGAAACAATGCAACATTGTTCTGTTGAGCTGTCATTTGGTGATAATTTGCTGAGTAGCTACCTCCATTGATACTGTTTAGACTAAAAAAGTCAGCAGCAGTACCCTGGTGGCGTATTCAGGATTCCAAAAGAAGACGTAATAGATGGAGAGCACCACTGCGGGAAACGTCACCGAGGCCATGTAGCCGAACACTGTCGCCAGACGAATCCACCTGCAATCACAGTTATGCGCTTTTTTTGTTGGTTCTATAGCATTTTTTTCAAATTTGTTCGTATTCATGTTCGCTTTTTTACGTTTTTTGGTTTCGCTTGTTTATATTTATTAATTAAACGTTTTTTTGCATGAATCGAACAATCAGTTCGGCTGATCTTCTATATACAAACATACTGCACCTGAAACATTTTTTAAAGCTTTTTCTCTTTATGATTTGCAATTCACTTCAAGTAAAAAAGAGAATGTATAAAGAATACCGGATGAGAAACTGAACCAGTAATATATGTTGTTATTGTAGTTGAAAGCCTGTCATTAAAAACTTACTTTTTATTCTGATGTTGTGTAAACTTGGCCCGTTTGTCGCTTGTGTAAACGGGAGCTTTGTTCCTTGCAGAACGGTAATGCACGTTGTTTTGCATGCTCATTTTAGATTTTGGTTTTGAACGTTTTTTAATATTTTAGCGATTGTTTTCAACGGACAATTCCCCCTTAGCCTTTTTATTGATCACATTATTTCGAGCAACTCTATGAGTTGATTAAGGGAGCTCGCAAAATTGAGCCCAATAACTTTTTCAATTTGCACATCAATTGATTGGCTGAAAACGGAACAAACTACATTGTTTCACGTAAAAGACGTTCATGAAGCAATATTTAGGGACCGCACAGCTATGAACACTAAATACTGCTTCATGAATACACCGCTTAAAAACTTTGATGAAAACGAGCGTAACTTCTACAATAAAATATAAAGGGTGCAAAGTTCTTGTGAAAAACATATTCGCCTTTCACTAAAGCAAAAAGACAAATAAACCCGGCTACATTCTCAATAAACTAAAAAAACTCAATCAATTTATTAACGCCGTTAGAAAATGGAACCCAAAAGCATAAAAGAAGCAGAAAAAAAATAACGCACAGATGGACAGAACCGCACGGAACATTCAAAATATTGGTGCCTTTTTATTTAGATTGCAGAATTCGAAAGTTTGTTGCAAATCGCCAAGTGGTCGGTCCGTTAGACCATTACTAGTCATTAGTCCACTACTTGAGTTGATATTGCAGACAGCAGACAAGGATAACATTTTGGGTAACATTCTGAGCAGCAAGGGTAAAATTTCATGTGACATTAACAGGCAATGAATGTCATTTAGATAAAATTCGAAAAAAAGGTGACATTTTGGTTTATGCTAAAAACGATTGCTTTGCATGCTTTGAGTTTGAAGGTTCGGTACTGAATAGTTGAATTCAAGACACACATTGTTACACATTGTCATTGTGTTGTTAAAAATCAATTTAAACGCGCGAAGTCATTTGTTAAAATTGTTAAAAAAGAAAACACCGTGTTCCGATAGAAATCCGTTTTTTCAGCAGCGTCCAGTTAGCACTTTGCGGTAAAATCGGTCGTTGGCAGATTGGGGCATTTTAGATTGAATGCGGTGCGCGCGTTTGGCTGGCGGCAGGGCAAATGCAGACGAGAAGAAGCCTGGTAGCTGCGATGTACATACATATGTACGTATTGTACATGAAGCTGCGCCAAAATACAGCGCAACGCTCAAAATAAACTTGCGCCGTTTATATTTCCTGCCAAAGGAATGTGGGAGATTTGTATTTCAAGCTACATACAATCCATGCACGATTTGGTGGGTTTTGCTCGGTGCCTTTTGCTAGAGTCGAATTTGCTTGGTTTTGTTATTTGGTTACATGTGGAAATGGTGAGATTCCAATTCTCGTGCAAATCTTTCATATTTTAAGCGCATGTGGTGATTGGTTGCTTGGTGTGGTGTCACGCGGCAGGGAGGGAGATAAGCGACTGGAATTCAGTTGCTGAACTTGCTTGCTGTAATCGTCTTTATAAAAGAAAGTGGCAAAGTGTTGTGAATGATCGTTGGTTGGAAGCTTGTCACAGAGGAGAGAGTATTGCAATATTAAAACTAGGAAAACTATTTATACACAGTCTGAAACATTAAGGCGAAGTGCCAAATAGTTGGGTTGTTTAATTCAAAGATTGTCAAGAACAAGTGCCGTGAAGAACACCAAAATTTTACAAATCCATATTTTTCTCTTTTCATGCATGTCAGAAACTGTTGGTTGAAAAAAATAAATCGGATTTCTAGAAGCTTTTTAAACCGATCTGGCAGCGCGTGTGGCTTTTCTGTTTATTTTTTTTTGTTTCAACTAAAATCTTAATTATCTAAAAATGCGGGAGACGCATATAAAAGAAGGAATATGGCCTTGTGTAAGCAGTGAAAGACTTGGCTCGACAACCTTTTCAAGTCTCTGATGTGGTACACACGGATACAAATACATAAGAGTCATATTTTTGCGCCGCGTTTGTTGTTCACAAGCTTGTTGAAAAGCGTAAAAATTTTGAAGTTATCTAGATATTTTTCAATTGTCCTCTTCAGTTTAGTCTAAAATCACATCATGTGCGAAATTCTGAACAGCATGGCCGAATAAATGAGGCAGTCCGTCAAGGCGGGATTAGTCGCTGACTAGGAGTTGTCTTTTTCAAAAATGCCAACATAATTTCCAATCATGTGTGCAAGGGAGAAAGAATGAACAGAATAATACGGATAATCCATTAGCTTAAAAAACGCGTCAAATTTGGCATACAATTTGGTTTCTGAACTTCTTTTTCTTTTATTCAAAATTCGCGCGCTCCTTGCACCCTGAAAAAAGCTGCCATGTTTAATCGGCTATACTGTAAATTCTGTGCAAAAAACAGAAACATCAGAGATTGCAAAACATTGCTGCATGTAGCTTTATCGTTGTTGCTAACGTACGCACCGCTGTGCATACAGCAGCACCAGTGCAAAAAGTGTTGTCTTCCGTTGATTTTCACCCTTTTTACCAAACTCTTGTGCCAGGATAAACCGGTGAGTCATTGCCACAGAAGGAGACCTTGCGTTCCCAATGCCTCTGCGATACACTTTGTGCAAACCAGTGTCAGCGATCTAAAGTCTGATCGTTATTTTAGTGGTTTTAGAGGTCGCTAAATGCTAGAAAAAGGCAAATGTGAAAGTTTCATTTGTCTACAATGTACGAGGGTTGCCACTTGCAACCTAAATAAAAAATAAACGGCGCAAAAATATGACTCTTATGTACTTGTATCCGTGTGTACCACATCAGAGACTTGAAAAGGTTGTCGAGCCAAGTCTTTCACTGCTTACACAAGGCCATATTCCTCCTTTTATATGCGTCTCCCGCATTTTTAGATAATATTCTGACTTTTACATAAGCCCCGAAGGTCGGACCAAAATCACAATACGTTGGGCACACAACTCAGGTTTTTCATTTTTCGTTTTTAGGACAATTTCGTCTATGCTATTTCTACGGCCGATTCGCCCAAAATCGTCACGATTCAGTACCTAGAAATTGCTCACATAAGAAAACTGACCCAAAAGCCGTGATCGGCGCAATGAATTACCATAGAAAACACCGACTTCTTGTTTTTCATTTCTGGACCGGTTTCACTAAATTCCACGGCCGATTCGCCCGAAATCGTCACGATTCGGTATCTAGAGTTGCTCACATGAAAAAACTATCACAAAATCCGTGATCAGTGTATTTAATTACCATGGAAAACATCGTTTTTTTTGTTTTTCATTTCTGGACCAATTTCGGCAATTTCCACGGCCGATTCGCCCGAAATCGTCACGATTCAGTATCTAGAGTTGCTCACATAAAAAAAACTAACACAAAATCCGTGATCAGCGCATTGAATTACCCTGGAAAACATCCTTTTCTTATTTTTCGTTTCTGGACCGATTTCGCCAATTTCCACGGCCGATTCGCCCGAAATCGTCACGATTCAGTATCTAGAGTTGCTCACGTAAGAAAACTAACCCAAAATCCGTAATCAGCGCATTGAATTACCCTGGAAAACACCCTTTTCTTGTTTTTCGTTTCTGGACCGATTTCGCCAATTTCGACGGCCGATTCGCCCGAAATCGTCACGATTCGGTATCTAGAGTTGCTCACGTAAGAAAACTAACCCAAAATCCGTGATCAGCGCATTGAATTACCCTGGAAAACAATCTTTTCTTGTTTTTCGTTTCTGGACCGATTTCGCCAATTTCGACGGCCGATTCGCCCGAAATCGTCACGATTCAGCATCTAGAGTTGCTCACGTAAGAAAACTAACCCAAAATCCGTGATCAGCGCATTGAATTACTACGGACTAGATCTTTTTCCTACTATTTTTCGCAGCTCAGACAAAATTTGTAAGAGTGAAAAACTGATACCCAGTCAAAATGCTACGAACTTTCAAAGAATGCACAATTTTGACTCAAAAAAGTGCCCGGGCAAAAAAATTAACTAAATTTTCAAAAAATACGGATGAAATTACCCTAGGAAACATTTTTGTTCAACTGTGAAAGTGTCCCAGCTAAAAATTGAAAGGGCGAACACTTAAAACCAGGTGAAAACCCTCCGAACAATTAAAAATGCCCAATTTTTACCCAAAAACAGGGTCGGGGTAAAAAATTAACCCAATTTTCAAAATCTCCGGGTGGAATTACCCCAGGGAACATTTTTGTTCGACTGTGAAAGTGTCGCAGGCAAAAATTGAAAGGGCGAACACATGTTGATTACATACCTGAAAAAAAAGGACAAAGGGAAAGAAGTAACACTGTTTTCAGAATAGGTTTTTCGTGTCTACAGCGTATGAAAAGTAGTCGGATAAAAAATTTTTCGCGGCTCCAAGCACAACTTTGGGTGTTCGTTTCGTGTGCACGGAACCAAGTTTGTGGCTTATACTATGCTCGCAGGACGCAGCGAGCAAATTTGAAAAAAGCGCGCGAGGGGATAACGGCTCATATTATGCGTGATGCGCTGTCCGCTCGCTGGCGCTCGCTCGCGCATCCGCATGATTTATGTATTTCTAGTTTTGAAATAAACTGTTATGGCTTTTTTGAAAAAAAAGTTTCGCTTTTACACTACGGTCGAATTTTAACTCATACGCAATTTAGCTGGTTGGTCGGTGATGCATGTTTTCTGTGCAGCATTGCTGTGGAGGTGGAGTCTGTCCTGCAAGCAATCATCACATGATAACCAACCAATCAGCTCATTGCCTATAATTTAGAGTTCGACTGCATGAAAAGCAAGATTTGAATTGAATCCAACGTTGACACGTTGACACGTTCCAATGTACCACGCAGGTACCATGGTTTGAACCGAGACTTCTTCAACTTCTATCTTGAATAAACTGAGAAAAAAACAAACAAATTTTTTGAGTAAGATTAGAAAAAAACTGCCTTTTGTGGGAAGTTCCCTGTCTCTTTTTTAGATTGAGACGCAAAAAAGGCAGTGCAACAGCAAAGAAAAAAAAGCACACACGAACAGTGGTGATCAGTGTAATGCGGTGTTGTTGTGGATGTCTCCAAATGCACTGAAGTAAAGTCAAGAAATAATGCAGCAACAGGTCAATGCAAGATAATCACTCACCAACTCATATTGAGTGTATTTTTTCTCTGATCAGATTTACACCACTGTAAAAAGTCAGCCGTATGCGTTACTGGAAATCTTTTTTTTCTGCTGCGAATGTCAATCAGAAGCACTTTACTTGGCAATAATAACCAACAAAACGCGTGAAATACGTTCATTTTGAAAGGAAATTGGACATTTTTGCTCAGTTGTTAAAATGATCTTTCGTTGATTCTCTATTTGTCAGGCGTTGCTGATTCAGAATTGCGCTTATAGTCAATTTTTCCCAGTTAATTTCGATTTATAATCAGTTTTCAAAGGCTTTTAGGAAGTTTTCTGGTTTATTATTGACTGAATTTTTTGCTTAGAATGCACACTATTTTTACAACAGTTTCAAAGTAAAATCCTAACAACGACTTTTTTCAGAGTGCAGAACACCTTTTGCTGCCTGAAAACCACCTAAACAATGTTTTATCTGGCACTTATGGCGATGGTCTGCGCGATTACGGTAAGCGAGTACAGTCCGGCCTAGTTTGGTTTATGAGCTGCCGATCCGCTGGGCGCCGAGCATTTTAGTTTTTTTTTCGTTTAGTTCTGCGACTCAATGCGTTTGCAGACGTTGAAAGAAAGAAAATCAGTTTCATGCTTGATGCGCCAATTCAAAATGACACTAACTGATCATCGGGGACGTAGGCCACTTCACCAATTTTGAATTGCCGGCATCAAACCTGAAACATAACACCTTTTACATCTCTCTTTTTGCGAGGATTGAGTTTGCAGAACTAAAAGAAGCGATAACTTGTTCTATTCAGATGGCACATTTTTTTTCTACAGTCGAACAGGCAATCAGCTGATTGGTTGGTGACCACGTGATGCATGCTTTCCGTGCAGTCATTGTCGTTGGAGCGGAGTCTGTCTTGTGCAGAACGCATGCATCACATGATCACCAACCAATCAGCTGATTGCCTATAATTTAGAGCTCAAGTGCATGTGCACAAACATCTCAACTCTTTCCAGCTCAGCACAGCGCAACTACAAGGCTGCAGCGACGATTTCGGCAAGTACCTGACGTGCGTCAAATTCGGCGTCGACCACAATTACGTCAGTTTAGAGGCGGAGTTTGCGCGAGACTTTCACGAGAAAGTCAGGAATTGTTTTGCGGAAGAAAGAACGTGGGTAAAAAAAAACTTTTTTAAGAAGTGTTGTCTTCTTCAAAGATACATTGTAAGGTAGCTCTTTCATCAGTGCGACAATGCTCAGTGTTCGCTTTGAAATCCCACATGCTCGCTTCATTTTCTTTCATTGCCTTCAAAATGTGGTCTTTGGGCTATACATGGCACAGATCACATGACGTCATGTCATCCATGGAGACGTTCCTAAGACGTTAGTCAGCGCACGACATCAAACGTCAGTATCAACTGGTTCTAAAACACAATCAGATGAACGTCATCGACTATGACTTTAAAAACACATTTTTAGCAAAGCAATCGAAACCGGAAAGTGCACGTTGTACGACCACGAACTGGAGGCAGACGCCTTTGGGCCAGCGGGGCCGTTGCGCAGGTGCCCGATTTGTTTGCAGGTAACGTCGGAGTTGTTGCTGATAACATCAGTGAAGCACAACTTAGCATATTCTGCAATCTCTCAACAACCATCATTGTTGTAGCCGACTAAACTTCAACACAAAAAAGTTGAAGCAGTGAACAGTATCGAAACTGTAACTGTGGTACCACAGCAAATTATTAACCCGTACCTCTGGCCCGGACCAGGGAAAACAGATTTTTCGCGAATAAGGAACAGTCGATTAACGGCCTGAAAGCATTTACATTTTTCCAACAAAATCGTCTGTATTTTCTTAGCAAAGGACAAAGAAAACAACTTCAGATCGCCGGTTTCATGAAGGACAAATTCTTGAACGTCTCCGACGAGGAGATGACGTGCTTCAGGCGACGGTTTCTGGACGCGATACACAGCGAGCTGGAGCCGTGCGTCCGGGCGAAGACGGGCCTGGACGAGTTCACACTGGCGCGGCTGCCCGACTTTGATCAAATGGCACACATCATGCGCGATCAAGTGTACGCTGTAGGGTTCAATGTCTTTAAACGGGAATGATGCCGAAATCTTACCCGTTAGGAGGGGGATAGTTTGTCAGGGGAATATTTGCTTGTTGCTAACTTGTTGTGTTAGTGCTACTGTCCCATTCTTTAAGAATCGACTTATTTTTGAACAAAAAATCAAAATAATATTTCACAGGGTTCGCTCAATGGGCCAATTCATTGTTGCTCACAGTCGGCTGGCGTTTTGTGCCCGTAACAGTCGCCGACACGAGCAGAGCGCAGCGTGCATGGCAGTGCAGCCGGAGGCGTACTTGCAGCAGCACTGTGCCCTCCTGCAGTCGTGCGCCTCTTCCCAGTCAGTGTTCGGAGAGATTTTCAGCAAAATTCAGCAAAATATTCTTTAAATTGCAAAAATTTCTTGAAACTCTGATTTCAGATTTTGATGAGATTGATTTATATTAACTGACGATGAAGTAGTCGATTTTTTTACTAACCCGGTGCAAAGTTCATTCCCTATAGCACCAGATACAGCATGTCGGTGTAAAGGGCGGGCAATAAGTGAGTGAATGGAGAAAGAATGGGATGGGAGGGTGGAGACTGGGGAGCGGGTTCAACACAAGCCATTTGTACCAAGTATGCAGAAACTTCTTAATCCACGTAGTAATACGTAGTCCAAAACAACATTAGTAAAGCAATTCAAACCATCGGTGTTACTGTTTAAAAGGCTAAAATTTCAACAACGTTAAATAAAGTTGCGGTTTTTCAGAAGCAACAAACTTTCGAATTTCCAAAAGTAATTGGTTCCATAGCTTGCAGGACCACCTCCGAATGCGTGCCAACGGTGAGTGCCGTGCGTGCGGCGACGTGCGAGTGCATTCAAGAGCAAAGGGAGGAGATCAAGCAGCGTGTGGCCGCGATCAAGGACATTCTCGCTGAGGTAGGTTGCTTGCAGGACGATAAAGGCAGCGCTCCGTCGTTGAAGTCCTACCTAAATGGATAGTTGTTCTTGCTCATGACGTCATTTCTGTCCGACAACTTTTCGCAAACTAACAGAACACAAAAAAATTATACACCAAAGGAAAAAACGTCTTTCTCGATCAGGCGATCGACCCCGAATCTCGCTACCAAGGACGCGTGCACGTGCACTGCAGCGATGCCCACTGCCGCTGTGTGCAAGGGATCAGCCAGCAACTGTGAGTTTCGCAACAGCATATCGTTTTTTTGGTTCTGCAACTCAATACGTTTGCACTGCAGACCTGTCTAGATGCGCATTGAGCCTTGGAACCAAAGTCTTATTGTTTGTTTTGCGCACTTTATACTTTTTTAAAGCTCTACGCCACAGCTCATCAGTTTCAGGCTTGACGCGCTAAGCGCTAAGACCCCAATCTACCATAAAAACCAATAAAAACCAAAAAATAATGACTTTTGATAAAAAAATTAGGATTTTTGAATAAAAATTCGTGATTTTTAAACAAAAATTTGTGATTATGGGAACATTTTTGGAAGGTGGCGGATGCCAAGTCATACTCCTCCTTCTCGGTACTGTTTGCACAGCCCAGGAAAAATTTTTTCAATACTTTTCTATGCTTTGTTTGCCTGTCAGACGCTCCTCAACGAGCGGCCTCGACTACAAGGCGCTGATTGGTGAGTCGCTGCGGGCGTGTCTGCGTGTGCAGCCACCGATTGGCCTCGATCAAATGCTGGCCATCGGCTGTCAGAAGTTGATCAGCGTGAAATCGGATGCCCGACAGGATGGTAAGAAAACGGCGAAATCGGTGTTGCTTTCGATCGAGTTCTGAGCTTATGTACTTATTTACAACAACTTTTTGCTGGTCTCAGTTGTAGAAAAGAAGAAAAGTTTACACTGGTGCAGAGTAGCTTTTATTGATTGTCTCACAAAAAAGTGCGTGTGGTATGAAGTTTTCTGAGAGGCAAATGTTTCAAGATCGCTACAAAACTTGTCGATGCAGCAGACAGAAGCATTTGTTCCCCCCACAAATTGAAAACACCAAAGTTTGAAAACAAAAAATCAAAACAATGAGACACATTAACGTTAACCAATAGAACAAGGCACGTCCAGGAATTTTCCGACAGCATTGATTCAAAAAACCTGAAACACTCACTCATTCAATTTTTCAGCGCTGAAAAACCTGGCAATCGGTTTCGGTTTCGTGCAGAACATGGTGGACGCAATGGTTGAGCGAGTGACGCGGCTGTGTGCTGGCACGCACTGTCACTGATGGACGGGCAACGCTGATTGGTTGCTTTCAAATTCAGTTTTTTTACCTACTGTAACACGTTGCTCGTTAATTGACTGATGGACAATCATTTTATGTTGTTTTCCGTTTGACAATTTTTTGTTGACTCACAGATTCACAATCAACCTATGAACCCTCTGTTTGACTCCAAGTGAAACAACTCATTGACACAACAGGCAACCATTCTTCATATTATCTAAAAATGCGGGAGACGCATATAAAAGGAGGAATATGGCCTTGTGTAAGCAGTGAAAGACTTGGCTCGACAACCTTTTCAAGTCTCTGATGTGGTACACACGGATACAAGTACATAAGAGTCATATTTTTGCGCCGCGTTTGTTGTTTACAAGCTTGTTGAAAAGCGTAAAAATTTTGAAGTTATCTAGATATTTTTCAATTGTCCTCTTCAGTTTAGTCTAAAATCACATCATGTGCGAAATTCTGAACAGCATGGCCGAATAAATGAGGCAGTCCGTCAAGGCGGGATTAGTCGCTGACTAGGAGTTGTCTTTTTCAAAAATGCCAACATAATTTCCAATCATGTGTGCAAGGGAGAAAGAACAAACAGAATAATACGGATAATCCATTAGCTTAAAAAACGCGTCAAATTTGGCATACAATTTGGTTTCTGAACTTCTTTCTCTTTTATTCAAAATTCGCGCGCTCCTTGCACCCTGAAAAAAGCTGCCATGTTTAATCGGCTATACTGTAAATTCTGTGCAAAAAACAGAAACATCAGAGATTGCAAAACATTGCTGCATGTAGCTTTATCGTTGTTGCTAACGTACGCACCGCTGTGCATACAGCAGCACCAGTGCAAAAAGTGTTGTCTTCCGTTGATTTTCACCCTTTTTACCAAACTCTTGTGCCAGGATAAACCGGTGAGTCACTGCCACAGAAGGAGACCTTGCGTTCCCAATGCCTCTGCGATACACTTTGTGCAAACCAGTGTCAGCGATCTAAAGTCTGATCGTCATTTTAGTGGTTTTAGAGGTCGCTAAATGCTAGAAAAAGGCAAATGTGAAAGTTTCATTTGTCTACAATGTACGAGGGTTGCCACTTGCAATCTAAATAAAAAATAAACGGCGCAAAAATATGACTCTTATGTACTTGTATCCGTGTGTACCACATCAGAGACTTGAAAAGGTTGTCGAGCCAAGTCTTTCACTGCTTACACAAGGCCATATTCCTCCTTTTATATGCGTCTCCCGCATTTTTAGATAATATTCTGACTTTTACATAAGCCCCGAAGGTCGGACCAAAATCACAATACGTTGGGCACACAACTCAGGTTTTTCATTTTTCGTTTTTAGGCCAATTTCGTCTATGCTATTTCTACGGCCGATTCGCCCAAAATCGTCACGATTCAGTACCTAGAAATTGCTCACATAAGAAAACTGACCCAAAAGCCGTGATCGGCGCAATGAATTACCATAGAAAACACCGACTTCTTGTTTTTCATTTCTGGACCGGTTTCACTAAATTCCACGGCCGATTCGCCCGAAATCGTCACGATTCGGTATCTAGAGTTGCTCACATGAAAAAACTATCACAAAATCCGTGATCAGTGTATTTAATAACCATGGAAAACACCGTTTTTTTTGTTTTTCATTTCTGGACCAATTTCGCCAATTTCCACGGCCGATTCGCCCGAAATCGTCACGATTCAGTATCTAGAGTTGCTCACATAAAAAAACTAACACAAAATCCGTGATCAGCGCATTGAATTACCCTGGAAAACATCCTTTTCTTATTTTTCGTTTCTGGGCCGATTTCGCCAATTTCCACGGCCGATTCGCCCGAAATCGTCACGATTCAGTATCTAGAGTTGCTCACGTAAGAAAACTAACCCAAAATCCGTAATCAGCGCATTGAATTACCCTGGAAAACACCCTTTTCTTGTTTTTCGTTTCTGGACCGATTTCGCCAATTTCGACGGCCGATTCGCCCGAAATCGTCACGATTCGGTATCTAGAGTTGCTCACGTAAGAAAACTAACCCAAAATCCGTGATCAGCGCATTGAATTACCCTGGAAAACAATCTTTTCTTGTTTTTCGTTTCTGGACCGATTTCGCCAATTTCGACGGCCGATTCGCCCGAAATCGTCACGATTCAGCATCTAGAGTTGCTCACGTAAGAAAACTAACCCAAAATCCGTGATCAGCGCATTGAATTACTACGGACTAGACTTTTTTCCTACTATTTTTCGCAGCTCAGACAAAATTTGTAAGAGTGAAAAACTGATACCCAGTCAAAATGCTACGAACTTTCAAAGAATGCACAATTTTGACTCAAAAAAGTGCCCGGGCAAAAAAAAATAACTAAATTTTCAAAAAATACGGATGAAATTACCCTAGGAAACATTTTTGTTCAACTGTGAAAGTGTCCCAGCTAAAAATTGAAAGGGCGAACACTTAAAACCAGGTGAAAACCCTCCGAACAATTAAAAATGCCCAATTTTTACCCAAAAACAGGGTCGGGGTAAAAAATTAACTCAATTTTCAAAATCTCCGGGTGGAATTACCCCAGGGAACATTTTTGTTCGACTGTGAAAGTGTCGCAGGCAAAAATTGAAAGGGCGAACACATGTTGATTACATAGCTGAAAAAAAAAGGACAAAGGGAAAGAAGTAACACTGTTTTCAGAATAGGTTTTTCGTGTCTACAGCGTATGAAAAGTAGTCGGATAAAAATTTTTTCGCGGCTCCAAGCACAACTTTGGGTGTTCGTTTCGTGTGCACGGAACCAAGTTTGTGGCTTATACTATGCTCGCAGGACGCAGCGAGCAAATTTGAAAAAAGCGCGCGAGGGGATAACGGCTCATATTATGCGTGATGCGCTCTCCGCTCGCTACGCTCGCTCGCGCATCCGCATGATTCTCTGTCAACATTGCATTTCCTTTGTTTCCTCAGTATTAACGACAAACTGTTGCATTTTGCCCGAACAATGATGCATTTTGAACAATCCACACATTTCTTGATCTCCCATGTTACACTGCGAATTGTATAAAATGTAAGGCACCAAAATCGTATGGTATTGCAAACAAAAATGGTGGAACGTGACGTGCTAGTGTGACAGTTCCATTCAACGGAAACCGAACGGCTCATACCAGTTCAGGGTACAAATTGCAAAGAAACAGGACTTTTTTGTCACCGAATTTAATTTTTGCGTAGCGTTTATATTGAAGACGCAACGGAAATCAGAAAAGATGATTTTTACCTTGCGTGAGTCGCTGTTTTTCACTGATGGTTCAAAGAACTTTATTCGCATTTCTTTCTATTCTTGGTGCATATTAGTGAATAAAAAGGTTACTTTACAAAAAAAACATTTTGTACATTTTGTTAAGCGAACTTGCTGATTAGAATCTGGCAGACAAATGTTGAACAGAACAAAAAAATCAACGATTTGTTCTGAAATTTTTTTGTCCGAATGCACTCAAGCAGAAAAAACTCAGCAGCAAAATCTTGAGTTTTTTCTTTCTTGGGGTGCGAATACTTGGGTCCACAAATAATGTTGTATCTGTGGTGGGCTCAAATCGTCTGACAGATTCTGATAAGCAAACGAGTAAAATAAACAACCCGCGAATTAGCACACCGAATTCAGCAAAACAAAATAAAACGACCACGGCACAAACTTGTGTCCCAGAATAATTAACAAACGATGGGAACACAGTTTAAACAAAAATTACCAGTGTGAACGTTTAAAAAATTTAAAGAGCGTTGTTTGCTTGGATTTTAAAGCAGTGTTGTAATCAATGGAAAATTTGGTTTCTGACGACCAAAAAAATAACAGGAAAAATCAAAAAGGTCCAAATTTCAGTTTGTCAACAATATCACAGAACAAAAAAGATTTCTTCCGTACGTAGTTTAATAAAAAAATTTATTTCAACAACAACGAAACACATAACGATGATAAACGTATGTCAAAAATGGCTAGACAAGACAAAAGTGATAACATCAATTCCGCATGAATGACCTGTCCTTTTCGACCGGTGTATAAAATCACACGGACGCCTCTAACTGCGTGACCTCCAGCAAATTCGATTTTCTCTCGGCCTCATGTGCACAGTTTGAAACATCAGCCAATCGTGTGCTGTTCGCTGTAACGTTGCTGTACGATGGCGGCGGCGTGTCGGGCCTCTGCCAAGTCGGTGCTACGGTAGGATTACGGCTGGTGAATGGTGGATTACGGTAGCCGATAGCAGTGCACTTCAGCGGCGTAAAGTTGGCAAGTTCGTGAACGTGGTGTACTGTAGCGGGGTGGGTACTGTACTCGTTGGTTGGGCGGTCTGAAGTGGAGGGTTGAAAGTTTTTTATTCCCAGGTTTGACAACTGTCACATCTGCACAGAACCATCTGCATGCAGTTTTTCAGGTTAATGGGGTATCATTCGCCACAAAGACCACAAGATATGAAACTGTCAATAAACAGAAAACAAAAGGGCTAATGTTTCAGCGATAGTACATAAATAATGAATATTTGCGTAGGAGTTTAGTTGTTGATGCTGCGATCCTCAGTGAGCTCCAATGCTAAAAACAAACAGCAAAAGTTCTAAAAAGTAAATAATTCGCAATGCCACCTTGCACGACCGCGTAATCATTCTCCAGTTCGTTGTCAACCATTTGCCCACAGTGGCCATTGTCAATTGACGGCAACGAGTCACATCTCTTCACGGTGTACACGGTTGTTGGCGTCACCGATGACTGGGCATGGCGAGAATTGACGCCAGATTTCAGCGACTGGCAGACTTTCTGGTTTTTGCGGATTTTTCGTCGAATCAGCAGAATCGCAGTGAGCAGAACAATGGTCAGCAACAGGAGAACGACAAAGACTGAACAGTAGACGTAGAGCGCGGTGGCGCTTTGGTGATTGGCTGGAAATGGGCAAATGATTTGAATTCTTAGACTATTTGCTGTCGATAATGGTCAGGATTTTGGAACACGTGCTGAAGCGAGAGACGTGGAAACATGTTTTGTGCTATTTTTGGACTCGAAAAGCAATTTCTCAGCGCTCTGATAAGCCGCATCTAGCTACACCGTAATTTGGCCAATAAGCATGCAGTGCATGTTTGTCTGTTTCAAAAAACGCAACCAACCAGCGTCTTCGTTGGAGTCCATTGAAACCTAAATAAAGAACCGTTGAACGTAAAAACAACTCAAGCAATTAATGAAGAAAAACTAAAGCAACACTTGCAAAAAACTAACTGTTGTCGCGATCTTGTGGCCGCTGCAAGTTTGAATTTTCCGCCAAAAGCGGGTTTTCGTTGCTCGCTTGCACGGCTGCCAACAGCGGCGACGCGGTGGACTTGTGCACTAGCATTTCTAGGAGAATGTCGGCCAACCCGTCTACAGGCCAACGGCCGTCTACCGACGACTGGAAAAATAAAAAAAAGCATTTGAAAAAAGACTCAATGCGCTTGCACGCGGGGATAGAAAAACGTTTCATAAATTCGCGAGGCAATACAAATTTCCGGTGCCGTCGTATTGAGGATTTAGATTTTTTTTGCTTTAGCTGTACGGCTTTTCCCAGAGCGTAAAACTTTTGCGTCTGCAAACATTTTGAAACGATAATTTTTTAATTGGAAAACAGTATCAGTTTTGCGAAACATGTCTAAATGCCAGAGGTTCAAGTAATAACAACTGCTGGGGTCGGGGGTGGGGTGTGCGATCGCATATGGCCAGTATAGAAAACAAATTTGTAGCGAAATTTTTAATTTTCGTAATAAAACTTTTTTTGGATAATTATTCGTTTGTAATTACCCTACAGACAAAAGTAAGACAACACAGTAAGGCGGTTAGCAGTTTTAGCACTATAAATTGTATGTTTGAAACATTAACCAATTCACACCATTAAACGACAACATAATCATAGTTTACGCGTTTTTCTTGATTTACTAACCAAGACCACTTGCACGATCGCTTCAGGACGCTTGCTCAATACGGTACAATGGGTACGGTAGCGATTTAGCCCTTTGGTCAACAAAGACAACAGCAGATGGTGGCATATGTGCTGCACTGTGGTGCCCTAAAAAAGAGAACAATATTGTTTTTTTTTGCAATTTCATTGAGCTTTGAAAATTGTTCTAAAAGTAGTACACAGTTATGTGCAGTACACAGAGTTCATAAAAGGGGCAAACAACATTCAGCCAATAAGCATCTACTGAACAAAACAAGGGTGTTTTCTGTAAATTTTTGTAAAAAGTTCGCTATTCACCAACCGCAGGCAGTTCCGCCGTGTCCACCTGGACCGTGAATCGGTCGCAGGCATGATTTGAGGTGGCAGTGAGGCAGCGTTCAGGGACGTCGCTGATGCCCAAGGCCGCTGGCACGCACGCACCGAACGCACTGGGACAAGGCGCTGCGAGGCACGTGGCACGCGTGATCGACTGGCAGACCTGCAAAAATGCAAAGTTGGGACGTTGGCGCTGTGCTTTGATACTGTCTGAATGCAACGATAAGCTTCTTGTTTTCATTTGCAGATGATCACTTGGCACACTTATTATCGGTACTACTTTTCTCCACGGCTACCTTCCAATCAATATCTCTCTCTGAAACATGATAATGCCATTTTGCGACAACGAACTGTTCAAATAAACAACTCCAGCAAAATTTCCCAATTTCCGGACCAGTTTTTGCCCGGCACTCGCATTGAATCACGGTTATTTTGTTCTATGAATATTCATTTTGACAAGTTACAAATTTGCAAAACAGATGCGCAGCAGCAATTCTTCAGCGACTTCTTACTAATAAGCATTCTCTGAAACATTACACCGAAAACTCACGTGATCTTTTGGACATTGATCCGTTGCAGTGAACGGTGCCATTCGAGTGTCCTGCAGACAGTCCCCAGCGTAGCAAGCACCTGCGCTACAGTTCACGGCACCCTGAAACAAAACGAATAGAACTGAACAGTCTTCTCTTGCAAGCAGTAGAATATGATGTCTAAATTGCATTAGTTGTTCGTGAGATATCCACAACTGCAACAACTAATGTTTAACATCAACTTTATGTGTGCATGTGTGGAACTTGTTGGTAATTCAAGTGCACGGTTGAACAGGATACAAACAAATCAAAAAACCTTCCAAATCTAACATTGACACAGGTGCACTGGCGACAGTCCATGGTGGGCCACCGTGTCATATGCGCGTGGAGGGTGCCCTCAAAAAGACACGACTTCCCCGACAGCAGCGGCTCTGGGGTGATGATGGGCGGTTGGTTGGCGTGGTTGAGCTCTGCAAAATGGAAAATGGTTTTTTTCCAAGTTTTTTTCTGTTGGATTTGGTTTCAAAACGTTTTCAAAACTCAGACAACCAGAAAGTTTTTACTGCGTGTGCTTTGTGATCAGTCAGCTGCTTGCAGGTTGCAATTACAGCAGTAAATACAGTTTGACTTTGTGCAGAGTCTGAGTGTCCATTTTGGCATTGGGTTGCCATAAGACGTGTCTTGTCTAGTCTGGTCACGTTGCAAGCCTATAACAAGTCACTACAGTAATCTACCGTAGCCTTACCGTAGCCTTACCGTAGCTGTTCGGTATCAACTGGCGTCTGTTTGAAATCAGCTCGCATCTGTCGCCAGTAAAAAGGGCTGACGAACAGACACATTGGGGTAGACCGTTTGTTCGAACGTAGCACGAACCCCCGTTAAGGCACGGGTTGTGGTAGCACGGGTCGAGCTGGAATGGTTCACGGTTCGTTGGTCTATGGTACAGCAGGTGCGGTCTTGGCACAACATACAAATTATCTAAAAATGCGGGAGACGCATATAAAAGGAGGAATATGGCCTTGTGTAAGCAGTGAAAGACTTGGCTCGACAACGCTTTTCAAGTCTCTGAGGTGGTACACACGGATACAAGTACATAAGAGCCATATTTTTGCGCCGTTTATTTATGATTTCGGTTGCACATGGCAACCCTCGTATACTTTGTATTGTAGACAAATGAAACTTTCACATTCGCGAATTTCGGGCATTTAGCGACCACTAAAACTACTAAAATAACAATCAGACTTTAGCTCGCTGACACTGGTTTGTCCAGGACAAATTGTATCGCAGAATCATTGCGGAACGCAAGGTCTCCTGTGGCAAAGGCAATGACTCACGGGACAGACGGTTTATCCTGCCACACTAGTTGAAGTTGACACCGGTAAAAAAGGTGAAAATCAACGGAAGACAACTCCTTTTTGTCACTGGTGCTGGTGTGTACACAGCGGTGCGTACGTTAACAACAACGAAAAAGCGACATGCAACAATGTTTTGCAATCTCTGATTTTTCTGTTTTTGCACAGAATTCACAGAATTTCGCACATGGCGTGATTTTAGATTAAATCGAAGAGGACAATTAAAAAATTATCTAAAAATGCGTGAGACGCATATAAAAGGAGGAATATGGCCTTGTGTAAGCAGTGAAAGACTTGGCTCGACAACGCTTTTCAAGTCTCTGATGTGGTACACACGGATACAAGTACATAAGAGTCATATTTTTGCGCCGTTTATTTATGATTTCGGTTGCACGGCAACCCTCGTGCTGTGTATTGTAGACAAATGACCTTTCACATTTGCGGATTTCGGGCATTTAGCGACCACTAAAACTACTAAAATAACAATCAGACTTTAGCTCGCTGACACTGGTTTGTTCAGGACAAATTGTATCGCAGAAGCATTGCGGAACGCAAGGTCTCCTGTGGCAAAGGCAATGACTCACGGGACAGACGGTTTATCCTGCCACACTAGTTGAAGGTGACACCGGTAAAAAAGGTGAAAAATCAACGGAAGACAACTCCTTTTTGTCACTGGTGCTGGTGTGTACACAGCGGTGCGTACGTTAACAACAACGAAAAAGCTACATGCAGCAATATTTTGCTGGTAATTAATGGTAATTTCATTACAAAAGGCTGTTACAAAAGGAAATCTCTGTGAAAAGTAGAAGTTTCTGCGACTTTTTTGCCTGCCATGCAATGTATTTTTGCCATTTTTCAACAAACCCCCACCCCTAGAATTTTTTGTAAAATAAACCCCCCCACCAATAATCCCCCCCACCAATAAACCCCCACCCCTAAAAGTCGCTGACGTATTAATCCCCCATGGGGGTTTATTGGGGGTAATACGGTATTCTGACTTTTACATAAGCCCCGAAGATCGGACCAAAATCACAATTCGTTGGTCACACATTCTTCTAAACCCCGGACAACTCAGGTTTTTCATTTTTCGTTTTTTAGGCCGATTTCTCCTGTGCCATTTCTACGGCCGATTCCCCAAAATCGTCACGATTCAGTACCTAGAATCGCTCACAAAAGAAAAACTGACCCAAAAGCCGTGATCGGCGTAATGAATTACCATGGAAAACACCGTTTTCTTGTTTTTTATTTCTGGACCGGTTTCGCTAAATTCCACGGCCGATTCACCATAAATCGTCACGATTCAGTATCTAGAGTTGCTCATACAAGAAAACTAACCCAAAATCCGTGATCAGCACATTGAATTACCCTGGAAAAACCGTTTTCTCGTTTTTCATATCTGGACCGATTTCGCCAACTTCCACGGCCGATTCGCCCGAAATCGTCACGATTCAGCATCTAGAGTTGCTCACGTAAGAAAACTAACTCAAAATTCGTGATCAGCGCATTGAATTACCCTGGAAAACACCCTTTTCTTGTTTTTCGTTTCTGGACCGATTTCGCCAACTTCCACGGCCGATTCGCCCGAAATCGTCACGATTCAGCATCTAGAGTTGCTCACGTAAGAAAACTAACCCAAAATCCGTGATCAGCGCATTGAATTACCCTGGAAAACACCCTTTTCTTGTTTTTCGTTCCTGGACCGATTTCGCCAACTTCCACGGCCGATTCGCCCGAAATCGTCACGATTCAGCATCTAGAGTTGCTCACGTAAGAAAACTAACCCAAAATCCGTGATCAGCGCATTGAAATACCCTGGAAAACACCCTTTTCTTGTTTTTCGTTTCTGGACCGATTTCGCCAACTTCCACGGCCGATTCGCCCGAAATCGTCACGATTCAGCATCTAGAGTTGCTCACGTAAGAAAACTAACCCAAAATCCGTAATCATCGCATTGAATTACCCTGGAAAACACGCTTTTCTTGTTTTTCGTTTCTGGACCGATTTCGCCAACTTCCACGCCCGATTCGCCCGAAATCGTCACGATTCAGCGTCTAGAGTTGCTCACGTAAGAAAACTAACCCAAATTTTGTTATAAGCGCATTGAAATACCCTGGAAAACACCCTTTTCTTGTTTTTCGTTTCTGGACCGATTTCGCCAACTTCCACGGCCGATTCGCCCGAAATCGTCACGATTCAGCATCTAGAGTTGCTCACGTAAGAAAACTAACCCAAAATCCGTAATCAGCGCATTGAATTACCCTGGAAAACACGCTTTTCTTGTTTTTCGTTTCTGGACCAATTTCGCCAATTTCCACGGCCGATTCGCCTGAAATCGTCACGATTCAGCATCTAGAGTTGCTCGCGTAAGAAAACTAACCCAAAATTCGTGATCAGCGCATTGAATTACCCTGGAAAACACCTTTTTTTTGTTTTTCGTTTCTGGACCGATTTCGCCAACTTCCACGGCCGATTCGCCCGAAATCGTCACGATTCAGCATCTAGAGTTGCTCACGTAAGAAAACTATCCCAAAATCCGTGATCAGCGTATTGAATTCCTACGGACTAAACATTTCTGCTATTTTTCGTAGCTCAGACAAAATTTGTAAGACTGAAAAAATGATACCCAGTCAAAATGCTACGAATTTTCAAAAAATGCACAATTTTGACCCAAAAAATGCCCGGGCAAAAAATAAACTAAATTTTCAGAATCTACGGATGAATTTACCCGAGGAAAAATTCTTGTTCAACTGTGAAAGTGTTCCAGCTAAAAATTGAAAGGGCGAACACTTAAAACCAGGTGACAACCCTGCGAACTTTCAAAAAAACCCAATTTTTACCCCAAAAAAGGGTCGGGGCAAAAAATTAACTCATTTTTCCAAATCTACGGATGAAATTACCCTAGGAAACATTTTTCTTCAACTGTGAAAGTGTCCCAGCTAAAAATTGAAAGGGCGAACACTTGAAACCCGGTGAAAACGCTGCGAACTTTTAAAAATGCCCAAATTTTTACCCAAAAAAGTGGTCGGGGCAAAAAATTAACCCATTTTTCCAAATCTACGGATGAAATTACCCCAGGAAACATTCTTGCTAGACTGTGAACGTGTCGCAGGTAAAAACTGAAAGCGCGAACACATGTTGATTACATACCGGAAAAAAAGAGATAGAAAAATAAGTAACACTGTTTTCAGAATAGGTTTTTCGTGTCTACAGCGTATGAAAAGTAGTCGGATAAAATTTTTTTCGCGGCTCCAAGCACAACTTTGGGTGTTCGTTTCGTGTGCACAGAACCAAGTTTGTGGCTTATACTATGCTCGCTGGAGGAAGCGAGCAAATTTGAAAAACGCGCGCGAGAGGATAACGGCTCATATAATGCGTGATGCGCTGTCCGCTCGCTGGCGCTCGCTCGCGCATCCGCATGATAACTTCAAAGTTTTACGCTTTTCAGCAAAGCGAAAACGAAAACGAAAGTTTCGGATTCGCTGCCCTCCGGGGATATAGCGACCGCAGGCCACCGAAACCGAAATCGGGCTAAGATCACTGGTGCCCCCAGGACAGAGCGGGGCTTAGAGGCTGTCCCCCTCACGTGGCGAGGGTATTGGTTACACGGGATGGTGAGCCGTCGATTCCCCAATCCCACCGGAGTTTGATACCTTCGGGTTTCCGGAATCGGTGGGGGGCGTGCTTAAAAAAACAAACAAACGCGGCGCAAAAATATGACTCTTATGTACTTGTATCCGTGTGTACCACCTCAGAGACTTGAAAAGCGTTGTCGAGCCAAGTCTTTCACTGCTTACACAAGGCCATATTCCTCCTTTTATATGCGTCTCCCGCATTTTTAGATAATATTCTGACTTTTACATAAGCCCCGAAGGTCGGACCAAAATCACAATTCGACTCAGGTTTTTCATTTTTCGTTTTTTAGGCCGATTTCGCCTATGCTATTTCTACGATCATTCGCCCAAAATCGTCTCGATTCAGTACCTAGAAAGCTCACACAAGAAAACTGACCCAAAAGCCGTGATTGGCGCAATGAATTACCATGGAAAACACCGTTTTCTTGTTTTTCATTTCTGGACCGGTTTCGCTAAATTCCACGGCCGATTCGCCCGAAATCGTCACGATTCAGTATCTAGAGTTTCTCACATAAGAAAACTAACCCAAAATCCGTGATCAGCGCATTGAATTACCCTGGAAAACACCAGTTTCTCATTTTTTGTTTTTGGACCGATTTCGCCAATTTCCACGGCCGATTCGCCCGAAATCGTCACGATTCAGTATCTAGAGTTGCTCACATAAGAAAACTAACCCAAAATCCGATATCAGCGCATTGAATTACCCTGGAAACACCAGTTTCTCATTTTTTGTTTTTGGACCGATTTCGCCAATTTCCACGGCCGATTCGCCCGAAATCGTCACGATTCAGTATCTAGAGTTGCTCACACAAGAAAACTAACCCAAAATCCGTGACCAGCGCATTGAATTACCCTGGAAAACACCAGTTTCTCATTTTTTGTTTTTGGACCGATTTCGCCAATTTCCACGGCCGATTCGCCCGAAATTGTCACGATTCAGTATCTAGAGTTGCTTACACAAGAAAACTAACCCAAAATCCGTGATCAGCGCATTGAATTACCCTGGAAAACACCAGTTTCTCATTTTTTGTTTTTGGACCGATTTCGCCAATTTCCACGGCCGATTCGCCCGAAATCGTCACGATTCAGTATCTAGAGTTGCTCACATAAGAAAACTAACCCAAAATCCGTGATCAGCGCATTGAATTACCCCGGACTACACCAGTTTCTCATTTTTTTGTTTTTGGACCGATTTCGCCAATTTCCACGGCCGATTCGCCCGAAATCGTCACGACTTTGGTTATTTAACTGCTATTCTTTTTACTTTTTCAAAAAATAAAGATCAAATTCAAATTCTCCGTTGTTGGTTACCCCTGTAAACTTTTTTATTTGTCAAATAACGGTTTGTTTCACGCGCAGAAATCGGAAATACACTTCAAAATAAGCATTTTTCGTAATTTTGTACAAACAAGCTAAATTTTAAGCCTTGGGAAGCATCGGAGAAAAAAATGAATGCGAAATTTGAAAATCCCGAAGATTTTTACCCTAGAAAATGTTTTTCTCATAACCGTCAGAATTTTCTAAGTATCACTGAAACTGCGTACACATTTTATGACATGACCGAAAAAAAAGGGGTAAACAAGAATAAGAAACAGCGAATTCAGAATCGATGTTTTGCGCACACAGCGTGTATAGAAGATCACCACGAAAAAATTTCTCGTGCACACACCATACCTATGGTTTATCTGCCTGTGTGCCGCAGAAAAAAATCTCAGCTCCTTTTATGTTCACAGAGCGAGGCAAAGTAAGTTTGAAATTTTAGCGCGAGCGACTGACGGGCCATATTATGCCTGCATCCGCTGTCCGCTCCGCTCCGCTTCGCTCGCGAATGGGCATGATAGAGAGGTTGGTTCGGTCGCATATTGTTATGGCAGTTTCATGCAAAAAAGGAGCGATTGTTGTCCAACTGGCGAGTTTTACCATATGGAACGCCAGCTGACATTAGCATTGTCGTATCAACCAACCACTGACCACTTTCTCGCAGTCCTTGCCGCCGAACCCGCTGGGACACTCGCAGCGGTACTCGCAGACCTCGTGCGGGCCGCACGGTCTGCCCGGGTAGCAGGTGCCTCCATTCTTGCACGGCCGCTCGTGGTGGCAGTAGTCCATGTCGGTGTCGCACAGCAGACCTACAACGTGTGCTGGTTGTTCTGGTGATAAGGAAGTTCTGGTTTGCTGAGAGAGGAGCTTGGTAGACAGATGAAGCGTCTCGCCGAAATGCACCTGAATTATTACCATGCATGGCACTGCCAAAGAATTTCAGCGGACTGACTGAGTCGAGTTCACAATGCATTGCGGAAAAGTTGCAAAAACACGAGCGAATTCTGTGGTAGCTGGAGCAATGGTACATGTAGCTGAGCTTATTGTAATGTATTGTTGTATTTTTTGTTGTTGAGAATAACTTGTTCTCACAGCAGGGCACCTCTCAACCCAAGCAAAGCGCCCAACAACACCAGCACTGACCTCCCCACTTCTGCTCGCAGTGGCACGTGTACGGCCGTGTGCAGTAGCCGTGTTTGCAGCCGTGGTACGCGACGCACCGGTCGCACGCGCCACCCGTGTAGCCGTCGACGCATCTGACAGTCATGGAAAGCGTACGTTTTGGTGAATCACAAGCGTAATGGGAAATGTGTGTGGAAAGTGGAAAGAAACCGCACGCGGGTATTCATTCGGCATCTAATGTTTCAGATACCGTTTTAAAATGAAAACACTGGAATTCTCCAACCTGCAGGTGTCTGGCGCGACACAGAGGCCCTGGCCCGGCGCACAGCCTATACTGCACACTGGCTGGTCACAGTTTTGCCCCGTCCAACCGTCGTGACAGACCTTCGCACCGTCGCTGGCGCACTCGTAGTGACCCCTGCAAGTGAGTGACATTGTTCGTTGCTTTGAAAAGTGCGCTTAGAGCTTGTTGTTGTACACGTTGAAATTTCTAAAGCGACTTTATCTTAGGAATTCGCAGACAAAATAGGAATTTAGACCCAGCATCAATCCACCGCGCGCGCAGTTCTGCACTTATTGAATTGCTTCTTTGCCAAAATACCAAAAAAGTGTTTTACAGTCATCATAACGTTTGCATACATGTTACTGTAATACAAACACTACCGTAACCCGCAAAACCATTCCAAACACCGCAGCATATACCGTTGTCCGTCCTGCGGTTGACAGCGGATGTTGCACTGCTGCCCATAAAATCCGGCATCACAATGCAACGCAATCGAATAAACGAGCTGGAAATTTGGATTCGGTGCATTTTCATTGTTTTCGTGCTCCAGGCGTTGCTCGACGTCGACCGATAGAGAGAGCGCATTTAGGGCACGGTGTATTAGCTGTTGAGAGCCGTTCGCATGCACGTGGCGAACGTCCAAGACAACGACGAAGAAACCCTGAAAGTTGACAAGAAACGGTTTTTTTCTGTATTCAAACTTTACGAAACAAAACTGCTGTGATGATGAATATGACGTTAGTTCGGGCTCTGTGCGTAAAGAGCGAAACGAAAACCGACGACAAATCAACATTCCGTACAGGATCATTAAAAAAGCTCTATGTTGGCATGTATATGTAGTTTTCTCAAATTCTTCACATTACTTTTGGTTCAGTACCAATTCAATCATACACTCTCACGATCCATACAGTAACGCGAACAGAATACCAGCCCCCTCCCAAAAAAATCTGCACTCTTATTGGCAGCCTCATGCTGGTTTATGGCCAACAGACGTTGTTTTTTCTGAAAAGTTCTTAAGTTTCCTTCAAAACTCATTCATTTGTACCAACCGGAAATACCAAACAGAAATGAAAAGTTTCACATTTTGCAACTCCGCAAAATCTAAACTTTTCTTTTTTTTCATTCCCCTAGCATCGTTTTCCTTTGTCGAGCCGTCGACAAAAAAATATTGATTTTGTGCATGACTCGCACACAAAACTGAGAAAATGCAGATTGGGGCAATAATTCAATTATTGTGACATTTTTGTGCACTCGAAAAAATGCAATTTCCCCACTTCCCGCAAGGCGCGTGTGAAAAATTTTTACTCTTTGAAAAAAGGTGTTTTGTGCTTTTTTTCATGTTGTCTGTCTGTACAGTGCAATACTGCATCCGCAGCTTTCAATGTTTTTTTGCAGAAAATAAAAATAAATAAAGATTAATGGTTTTCAATTGCATTCTCCTGGTTTTTTTGTTCATTCAGGTACAGATTTTGTAATCATGGCAACGGCATCTTCTTTTTTTTGGAGCATGTGATTTTGACGGGAAGTGTGTTGTTGAAAAGAAATCAATCTGTAGCAAATTTTGTTTGTGGAATGAGCAAACATTTGTAAAAAAATGTTATTATTTCCTCTAATACGTCTGCGACAGATAACGTTATCCATTTTCACTTCAAGAGCATAAAAACACCCAAAAGCCAATAACCAATAAACCACTTCACTTATATCGGGCAAAAATAAGGTGTTTGTTTGAGTTTATATTTCAAATTTTAATTGAAATTCCACATGAACACACCTTCCCTATCCCTAACTCATGCTCACACAGCCCAGCTTCAAATTACAACCTAATGTCCATGAGCACTAAATTTGTTCAGCTTTTCCCAAGCAAGCAGTCTTCGTGTCTCCACGGATCACAACTTGACCGCAAACAGATTCTGCACCAAAAAACCGGTTTCTTTCGGACACTTTCTCTGTTTTTTTCACCTGTACCCAACTTTTCCAACATGACTGCCGGTCATAAACGTGCATGCACACGGTTGTTATCTTGTTTGATCTCTTCAATCCGACACCGCTCAAGAAAGAGAAAAGAAAACAATAAAAAACTACAGAATGGGCCGACGATTGCTTGAACAGATGTCCATAAAAAAGGTGTAAGTGGGAGTGAATGATTGCGTTATTTGCAGAATCACACGCATTCCTCCATCCTCCTTCCCTCACATAAAGCTCACTTTTAGGGTGACGGCACAGTATGGGGGCATCAGCAATTGCAAAGTACGGTATCGATTTCTGGAAAGGTTATGGGGTAACAGGTGTCATTGAGTATACAATTTTACGGTTACCGGGGCCAAAAATTAGGTTCCCCTGTTTACTCCGTGCTCCCTCTAATGTCCATGCAGACGCCACGCGTCTTGGTTGGCTTGTTTACGAACGTGTCTAATGTCTTGTTCTCTGATTGCTAAATGAACTAAAAAACAGCAAAAGTGCGACAAACACGAATGCATAATTATGATTGTTTTCAAATTGTGACCAATTTTCAATCAACCATCTGATAATGAGCACTGGAAGATTCGTGAAAATTGGATGAACTTTGTTTTTGTCTTGGGACACGCACGCGCATCTGTTGCTGAATCGGTGTGTGGTTGGCGATAGCTATGGTGCATAAATGTGTGTGCGTGTGCGCGTATGTCTAACACAATGCAAGCGCGCTGATTGGCTACATCACTACGCATTCATAATTCAAAAGCAGCCAATCAAGTGTCCAGCTCTAGCATTATGTTGTGTGTTCTTCGAAGCAGAGAAACACAGCTTCACCAACAGCAATGCTTTTCGCCCCATCTGGTTTCGTTTTTTTCTCAAAATGACCAAACCACCCACAAACTTCCAAGAAAAAACACGATTGTTCACGCAATTTCAGGCGCCCGAAATTGCGACAATTATCGAAAATCGTATTTTTTTTCAAACTTGTCGTCAGCGTTAAAAAACTGCAATATTTTTGCCAGATGTCAAGAGATGAACGATCCCAATAAAAATCAAAATGAATGAGAACTATTCATATTTGTTAGTCATCTAAGGAATTCCATCAGTTTTTTTCTTGTTTCCATTAGTTTTTTTTTCTTGTTTGAACATTTCACGGGATAAACATTACACACCATTCACACCCACACTGTCTGAAGTCAGTTTTATTTATTTTCACCACTCCTTTCCAATCATTTCTCAACTTCACTCAAGCGTCACTGCAAGCAACCCAATATTTAAAAAAAAACACTGTCGATGCACCACGCAAGTGTTTTTTTCTTTGATTTCAGATGTTGAAATTGCATTTTTTATACAAACGAAATGATTGGTGACAGCGGGCCGTTAGTTGATTAGGTTGAATAAATAAATTGAATTGAGGGTGCGCTAATTGGTCCGTTTAGCAGATGCAGCCAATCAGCATGCTGCATAATGCACTTGCACACTGTCACTGACATAACGAAAACGAATAAACATCAATCAATCACATTTTTGTGTAAGTTTACTCAAGGAATAATTGTTGACAATCAAAATCATTTATTTCGTAATTCATATTTGATTCTGAAAAATCGGGGTTCGTTGTTGTCGCAATAATGAAAAAAGTCATAACACAAAACAAGCAGTGCTGTTACAAAATGAAAATAGATGCGACTCTTAAAAAAACAAGCTGTGCAACTGCGTTTTTACTTTTTTATTGCCTGATGATAATCTTACATGTTACATTTTCCTTGTTTGTTTTTTTTTGATTGATCTGGAAACATCAAAAGAAGGAAATGACCAAAAATAGAAAAAGCACCGACACCTTGGTCTTTGTTGTTTTGACTGACAGGAAAACAAAAAAGCCGCCTTTTCCCGATATGTTTGCACCGAAAAGCTTTGCCAAATAAGACTGCAAACCGCACAACACACATGGACTGATTGTGGATGGACTGTTGGGTACGGAAACAATCTGAACGTTTTGCACTGTGAAACCAATCATCGCGAGATAAAAAAACCTTGTCTGAATTTGACTTGAAATCCCCCCACAGTTCAGCTATAAAAAAGCCGACTCCAAAAGAACTTTCTCACAAAAGATTTTTTTTAACAAAAAAACTAAAATAAATAAGTTACCATAAACTCAAAGGCATACGTGGACGCTGTGAGAGCTTCAAATATTGGCGCAAACAAAATTCTGTGCGCATTCTTTCTAAAGTTTTTTTTAAACGAATGTTGTTTTTCATTCTCACATGGATTTTTTTGTCAAATGCATAAAAAACATTTGTTTATTCACACGAAAGGTGTTTGAACATTCAACCTTTCTGAAATTCAGTACTGTCAGACACAAAGTTTTTGAAACCATCTTGGCTCCGGCTAAAAACAATGGTGGACTTCCAATTCAGAAATTTTCGATTTAAAATCGACTGGAGAAAACCTCGCCAGGGATTTCGAAAACACACAAATAAATTTTGAATAAACATTCAAAAAAGACGTGTCAGTTGGTTTGCAGCCATAAAACGTTTCAAACGAACGACTGAAAACGCGTTGTCAATCAAACCAGCATGCGCTCGAAAATTTATGAATCAGTAACAAACAGGCTTTTTCCATTTGACAGAGTCCGGCTGTTCGTGCAGTCCATGGTTGGAAATCAGCAAAATTTCCGCGCGTTTTTGCCAAAGATGAAACGTGGTTCGCATGAAACAAGCCGTACTCAGGGTTTTAGAAAGGAGAAAGTGTTATCCCCATTTTGAATATTTTGATCCACATTTAATCTCAATCAAATTTTAAACGAAGTAAGAAACTCCGATTGTGAGTAACGCAACAACAACGAGCTACCAACTATTTTGTTGACTTATTTTTTCTCAGCGAAGCTGACTGATTTCGAGAGTTTTTTGATGGGGACACATGTAATGTTTCAGAAACTGTATATACAGCTGCAGTCGAGCTGTAAATGTCAGTAGGTCAGTTATATTTGCCTCAAAACTGTAAACCCCCAAAGCATATGCATTGTATTTCAATTTTCCAAAGACAAAATAAAACCGCAAATATCAGTCGAAATGTCTTTGGCCACCCGAAAATTCTAATCAGGCGCGAAAGTCACACACCACAAAGCGCTGAAAAAAACTAACAGACAAAAACCGCACTCATCCTAAAAACTTATCGTAACAGTAAAACAAATGCAAACACATTGCCACCCAGCGTATCAAAACACAAAATCGCATATGCAAAAATGCAGTAAACTTCGTCTGCCACATTACTTTCACGATTGATTTTTATTACAATTAGATATGGCTTGACTGGTTGTGAAAATGATTCGCAACCAGTTGTTCTAAATTCTTTCGTGGCGAGACCGAGACTTATACACACGGTAGATACAGTAGTCAATGTAATCGAATTGCTTGGACAGTTTTTGTCACCACATGAAAATGCTCATCGATCAAATGTTTATTCGGTTGAATATGTGAGATCTAAAAAGAAAATATTGAAAACCGCTATTATTTTTATCGCATGAAAAAATGCGTGCGTGTAGGCCATATGGGAGGGCATTTGGTCAAGTGTCAAAACTGTCATATTTCGATGAATTCTAGCATTTTTGTTCGTGTTATTCTGGGCTACGCAATTTTGAAAAGTGCCCATTCATGTTATGAAAATTTTACATATTTTGCTGAAATTTACATATTTTCAATGATTTTGACGGCGGCTTTTCTCTTGATTGAAAGAAGAAAAAAACATCATTCAGAGATGGTAAATCAAAGCAATCCGTGCTTCTTTTTGTTAACCAGCGTTTCACAACTTGTTACCAACAGGTCAATTTAGTTCCAGAGTAAAGTGAATGGTGTACATGGTGACTGAATTGTCAAGTGAAGAGTAAAGGCCCATTCATGCACTCGCGAGCGCTGGAGCGCAGGCGTCACTTTAGCACGTGAAGCTGCGACGTTTTTGCTCCATGAATGCGTGGCTAAGTGACGCCGCGTGAAGCGACCCGCGATTCTTCAACCTTCATGAATGTGCTTTTTAAGAGAGCGCAACACAGACATTTGATTTCGGGCGCTCGAAAAATCTGCACACAGCTCTGAATCGCAGCTTTTGCACTACAACTAAAACAATATGCGACACAAAACGCTTATCAAGACGCTTAGACATGTTCATTCCAATCCAAACATTCGAGAACGCTCATAAATGCACGCAAAACCACAAGTCTCAAGCTTCTCAATGTTGTTTAGTTGTTTAGATCTGGTAGCGACAAACTCAAAACTGAGCAAAACACACACGGCGCTAAGGCAATGCTTTTGTTCCGCTGCCCTAATGTTTCAAAAACGGTAGAAATAAAAATTCGTTTGGGAAACCAATTGCTCCAAAGTTTTGACATAGCGGCAATCAAAAGGAAAAAAACGATTATTGAACAAAAGAGACCAAGAAAACCCTCCCACCAACCGGCCATGCGAATCGAAAGGGCACTTGTAGGGTTTCAGGCGACGACGCCCAGGAATTCGCCTGTACGACTCGAGTGCTCGTCTGTCCGTACGGGCATGCGCTGCTGTTCTGCAGATTCTGCGGGTCGACGGACTGGCTGAACGGCTTTAGACAGACGTGCACTTGGCTGGCGCAGGACGCAGCGCAACTGGCGGCTCCTGTGAATGGGTGGGGCAAGGTTGGAGTGGTTGTTGTACGGTTTTGGTGAGTTTAGCGGTACATTTTGTACAACTGGAGACGATAAAAAAAATGCTAAAAATGGCAAAAGTTTCGGGAAACTTCAGAGAATTGAAATCTGAGTGTTTCGGACCCCACCAGACTCGCACGTGCTGGTAAACCTCTAACCAGTCAGCGTAGAGCTCGAAAATGTTGACAAAACAAAGTGGCCGATGTTGGAAAACGCTTCCCAGCAGTTGCTCCGAATGTAAATAAAATGAACCAAATTCCGCACACACCACCGTCCCCAGGGCAGCAGGCGCCACTCTGCAACAAGCCACGGTCATTTTGCAGTCGGTCAACTCTGAGCGAAATGAAGCCACTGGCGTCGATTGGCGCAATCTGAAATTGATGGTGCATGGATTGGTGGTGAGGTGATGCAACGACCAATCACGTCATTCAGAACTGAAATCGAAAAGAATAGTCATAACTCACAAAAATCGTGGCAAGCACTGCGATTCTGGCAAGGAATTGCATTTTTTTCTCGTTGTGACCGTGATTCAATAACGATTTACTATTTTTTTGTTGAAAATTCAGCCAAATAACAACAACAAAATATTGACTTGACAGTTTTCAAACGATGCTTCGTTCGCTGGTGTTGCCTAGAAATTCACAGAAAACAGAGTCTAAAACTTTTTCATAAAAATCGAAAATGCTGATATTGGCTATAAAGAACCAATCAGCGCGCGTCCTAGACCATAAAAAACGCAATAAAACGCCTGGAGAACGCTCAAACTCTAATTGTTCAATCTAACAATAAGTAGAGAGTGGAATAAAATCATAATACACACTAGAAAGTGTGAAAGAAAATTATTGAGTAGAAATGAAATTTCACAGTTGCGCACCATGCTGCTGTATATTTATTGAATTAACCAATTAGAATACAGCAAAAAATGCAAAAAAACGCATTCAGACAACAGAAAAATTCTTGAGTCACAAAAAAGAATTCGAGTGCAACGCACAAAAGTCAAACCGTGTCACTTTTTTTGGTTTTGTCCCAGAAACAGAACGTAACATGGTCATAATATGAAGTTTTCTTTGTTGCACAGGCAAAAAACTCAGTTTACTCTGACTGGTTATTGGCAGTATTTGAACCCAGTGCGCTGATTGGTTTGATTGATCGAAATATGATGCAGCACAAATCTTACCTGTTTACGCAACATTTTGGTTTGGACTACAAAACAACCCTGCCGCCTCTACTGAATTTTTCTGGTGCATTGTTTGAACTGAAAATAAAAGAAAGAAATGCTGATTGAAACTGACGCAAGAAGGTGTAAATTGGAAAAAAGTGCAGTTCGGGGTGAATGAAATTTGTTCGGGCTTTTCTTTCATCATTTTTACTCGGCTCAAAAATCCATCTCATCCACACACCAGTTCAACATTTTGTAATAATAAACACCTATTATTCATATTCGCGGAGTTTGCTGAATTTGTTGTGAGGCGCTAACCAACGTTGCGTTTGCAAACAGATCACCGAACCAAATTTTTATTCATTTGAGAAAACACTGATTGAAAACAGACAGACTAGAAACAACAAACTGTGGTGGTTGCGAAAAAAATGTTAGCGCGTTTTGAAACCAAATCGTTACCTTTTCATTCGATTTAGAGTTCGGAAGATTTACAACAACGTGAATATAAACATAATAACAAAAGTGAATGATCAACGGCTGCAAACAAGACAAACAAAAACTCACTATCACATTTATCTCATCTTCTATGAGGAGGGGAAGGATATATGATAAGATTCGGATAATCGAATTTTTCGTTTTGCGCGAAATAGTTTCGCTATATGATTAAAATGTGAGGGTGCGAATTTATTGGAGGCGTTTATCTTTGACAGACACTGGTTTGCAACACATGTGGTTTGCAGTACCTGGCATCAATCTGAAGCCAAAAGACCGTCTGCTTGATGGAATCAAGTCACATTATGGCCAATCAGCAAAACGCAAATAAATTCAAATATTGCCGCCAATAAACAGTGTTGTAGAAAATATTTGTGAATCGAAATATTTTCAAACACGCACACATAATCGATTTTCCTGCAGACATCTTCAGATTGTGCTTAGAGACATCAAGAATCACGACGAAAAAGCTCGACAATAAAAAATAGAGAAAAGACAGAAAAATCTACTCAATGCCAAATGCGATTTTGACACCTGAAGCGCATTGCCGCGTTGTGCTAAACGACGATGCCACGGTTGAGCAGTACACTATAGTTTATTTCATGATAGATACCACGAGTGCACTAAAATGCATAAAAACCACAAAAAGCAGCAATCGTACAGAACAATGAAAAAAGACGAAGTAAAAAGTCCATGAAAGGAAGAAAACCTTCAGGCAAAAAAACCTGTGGAGTTTTCTCTTTTTTCTGTTCTTGATTGGGTTACCGAACGTATCAATGAATACACAAAATAAATAAAGGCAGATGCTGCTTATGAAGAAGGTTTCTGTAAGAAGGGGCGGAGCCAGTTTCACTTGTCCAATCAGCGTTGTTAGAAGCAGGAAGAGGATTAAAGCAGGAGAGATTTACTTTTTTATTGGAAACCTGTTTCACGTAACCCAGACGTAAAAAAGCGGATGCGGAAACGTTATAAGATACGTGTCAAAAAATTGACACTTTTGAAATGAAAAAAACACAAATCCGATTACACTTGTGTTTTCACGTGACAGTTTTGCTTGACACGTATGAGCGTTTGTTTTTTTCATTACAATGACGCATGTGCATGAATATTTGGGGGGGGGCAAAATGTTTTCATTAAAAATACGGATTACAACTAAAGGAGTCTTTTTCTGTCAAAACCCTGCTGATAGACTGCAAATTGAATTGAGCACGTTGATTGGTTCAATGTGACCGCATCCATGGCGCAGCAGAGGATTTATTTGTTTGCAATTTGTTGAATACATCAAGTATTGGAGATACGTTTAAGCGAATTTTACAATTCACTGGAAGATTAAAGTAAAATACTGCAGCAAAAAAATGATTTCAATTTTTAAATGTGAATGAATAGGGTTACACAAGCTAGCCTGGAATCAAGTAAGAAGGAACATATTTTCAAAACCAAATTGTGCAAAGAGGACCAGTTGCTCAACGCTTGGTAAAAGAAATAATGATTGTGTTTGTTTCAATAATTACTGGTAAATTGGATTAAAAATGATTTTGCTTGTTGATCGGTTGAAAAGCTACAGACAGATGTGGTGCTGAGTTGACAGATTTTTGTTTAGCAGAGCTTTTAACAAACACTTTTTACAACTCGTCTGTTTCCAATACATTCATTTTGTTGGCATTTAGGGTGTAATAAGAAATTATTGCTAATTACTGTAGCTTGCTTTTCTGCGTAAATGAAAGTGTGTCTCAGTTTAGGGATGGATTGGGACATATTTGTTTTCATTAGAATTGTTGCAATTAATTCAATCTGTCTGGGTGCATTATTGTCTCTTGAGTTCAGACGTACGTACATGGGTCGTTTTGTTTGCTGTCTGGATTAGAACCAGAAATAATTGATGTTTGTCCAATGAAAATGACACGGCACAATTTTTATTACTTCATGAGCTGTAATTCACATCTGGCTAAAGTCAAGTTGTCGAAAATGGCTTAAAAGCAAAAACTGCGGTGCGCATTTTGGGGCAACGTAAACTAACCAGTTTTCAGAAAAGTCCTTACTGGTGTGCTAAACAAAGTGCTGGATCAAAGTGCGTGTTTGTACCACCAAACTCGTTTCCAAAAAATGCAGAGAAAGTGACAAACCTGAAACCAACAAAAAACCACTGGTGTCATGTCAAATATGAGCAAAACCCGATACATCAATAAACGAATCACAATCAAAAAAATCACACGGTTCTGTATTTTAGAATTGATTTTGACCTTTGAGCGTGTTGCTTGCTAGTGCTGAAATTGTTTTTTTCATGAACGCAAAAAAATCTTCTGCACTGCAGCGATGGCTCTTCGATGCTACCGCTGTTGCATGAATGCAATTGTGAATAAGTGTTTACTAGCTATGCGTCGGTAA
>JASANC010000598.1:0-25514 GCA_030248135.1 Theristus sp. LFF4_11 | reverse complement strand
TTATTCTCCTGGGTAGCAACTTGATTGGAGTGACTCGATTATTGAGTGGTGGTGGACTCCTCAAAACGAGCTGCAAGTGTCGTGTGTTACCTGGTTCTGACTTGGGTGTTTTCGTTTTACTCGATTTTCGACCGACGCGCGGCAACTTCACCATGTTCCATCAAGTTTCAGCCACGGTTTTTTTCATTCAAACAAACAAATCAATTACTGCAACTGTATTTTTTGAGTAATGTGATCGAAAAAACCAGCAAAATTTAATTAGAACCGCCATGAGAACAGTCAAGAAACGTAAACTTTTATGATTTCAGGCAATATTCTTCAAACCCGGGCAAACCAACACGCAAAAAAAAACATTATAACGATTTTTCTCCCAGAAAATCAGCGACGAAAAATTCTGCAAACTAATGACGCTCGCAGTGTGATGTTTCACGTGACGATTTATCGGCCGTAACTTTTCGCATTTTCATGATTTTTGACAGCACGCACACGAAGACAGTTTTCTTCTTGGTTGCTGCATTTTTTGCTGCGATACGCCAAGACGCCCGGTAAAGTTTTTGCAACAGTTTTCCATCATAAAAGAAAGTTCAACGCACTGTATCCAGTGAATTCTTGTTCGAATTGGAGTGCTTTGTGTGCCTCCTGCACCATCCTGTCTGCAACGGTTGGCTTCAGGAATGCCAGTAGTAAGCCTGACGTTGAAAAACGCCAGTTGACGTTATAGTCTACGTCAAATAACGCCTGATTAAATTATACAGTCAAACTCTAAGCTACAAGGAACCAGCTGATTGGCTGGTGGTCACGTGATGCATGCTTTCTGAGCTAAGACAGACTCCGCCCCCACAACAATTCAGAGTTCGACTGTAGACGGTGCGAAAAACGAGAGTTTGACGTTACATGACGGTAGTTGACGTTACAGTCAAAAATTCGTTTAATGACGGAAGTTGGCATCAAATGCTGCAAGTAGCCGATATGACGCCAAAAGAAGTCAGTTGACGTTACAGTTCACGCTAAATAACGCCATTAACGTTATAGGCGACGATAAATAACGTCAAACAACGTCGGCTTTATGCTTACCGTCAGCTGACGTAAAGTACGCCAACGAATGTTCTGCTGGCTGGAAGTAGCGCGAAAATTGACAGCTGACGACAAACACCGCCAGTTGACTTGGTGTCAGATGATGCCAAAATTTAGCCAGGCTGACATTATTGCAAACCTTTGATTTTTTCAGCGCACCAATGTAAACGTGTGACTTAGCGCACTTAATCCAATCGGCCAATGGAAACAACTTTTACACCGACAAACACATGCGTTCCATAAAAACGCACCATCCAAACTTTCAAGCATGCACTTTTTTTCTACCTTCATATTATATGGTTTATTACACAGGCACGTCGACGTTTGGCAAATACAAACACACACACACACACACACACTCAGACACAACATGAACTTTGCCTGTCAATGTGATGTTTTATGGTGTTTGTGCTTTTTTTTTGAGGGCTAAGGCTGATAATGCATCAGCAAATTGACAATTTTTAAAGTCCATCGATGTTTCTTATTTGACATTATTTTCGAACAATGTTTGTGCAGTGAAGGTATACTGTAGATGTAAGGTTGGACATTTTTATAGATCTGCTTGGTTCGTGTTTTACCGCAATCATCTACTGATTTCATTAGTGAATCAATGATTTCTTTAAAAACATTCTCTTCTTGGCGAAAAGAAAAAGACGTCAAAGCAGCATTACATTCACAGTACAACAAAAACAATAGTAATGCCAGGCCAGTGACTCCAAAAACAAACATCATTGCAAAAAGCTAGCATCATCACTTCAGCAACGCCCTGTACCATTCATCAACGATTGCAAAACAAAAACAACTCCACATGCTTCTACTGAAACGGCGGGAGAAACCACAAACAGAATACAGGTGATCATGAATTATTGGCATATTGGTGTCACTAGGACACCGAAAACGAGTAAACAACAGTTCAGTCAATAAAACATCTATCACAGCAGAGCCCCGTGTGCGCATCACGCTGAATTGTTCATGCAGGCATCCAGCTTTTGGCACAGTGTGTGCAAAGCATCAGAGATCAAGCTCTGCTGTGGCTATGATAATACAGTTGTTGATAATGTTAGCCATTGATAGTTATCGACGCGCTCAGCTGTGGCGCAAAACGAATGCACAGGGTGTTGCAGAAGAACAGTGACAAAGTTTTCTGTCGCACATTTTCTAACTTTGCTCTATTTGAAAACAGTGTGTTGGGTTACAAGACTAACTATTACTCTGGTCCCAAGTACCGTATATGCCCGGTCTATAAATGGGGTTTAACGGGCTTTGGGTTCGGTCGCTAACTGAAAATTTTCAAAACAACCTCTACATTAGATAACACACCACATGGAAGGGCAACAAAATTGCACGAACTTGACAAGCAGAAATGGCACAAAAACAGCACTGCAAACTGCCACTGGGAGAACGAATAGAGCACAGAAAGACAAAAAGAATGTCAGTATCAGATTGACAGCAATTAAAACTAGACATTGTGCTGGCAAACTGGACATGCAGGTGTCTTGTGCAGTTCTTTTACGTTACACCCTGTACCTGTTCAGCAATACTGTCATATGGTGCAGCTTGAATAAGCACCAGATGATTGTTGGCTATTCCACGTGCGCCGAGCGTGTTTTGCATGATGCACTTTTAACAATGGCCGAGTTCAGTTGTTGATAATTAATTCATGCTTCTGTGATAATTATTTTTGCCATATGTTCTGATGGACGCATTGTGATTAGTGACGAAGTTTACGTTTGTAACAAGCGTGGACAATGTTTGTTGGTTACATGGATGGTTTTTTCGATCGGACTGCTTGTGTTTTTGTTTATTCAACCACGCGTGTTATGGTTGGCAACGGATAAAGCATACATATGATGAATCGATAGCTAATCGACTGCAAAATCATATGGCGTTTTTTTGCGGTTGGAGAGATCAATAGAAATTAGTCCAAGTTGGATCATTATTATTGCCATTTTTCTGTTTGGCGAACCCAATCTGCTTCTGATGGCGAAATGACCGCTGCAATACCGCGTTTCCCCTGGTTTATCGTTTTCCGTGAGTTATTCAATGATTTTTCATTTTTTAACATACAAATAGTTTTGTTGCAGTTAGTTTAGCATCTATCTATCTTACTATCTTACCAGAGACGCGGGTTCAAAATCCAGTTGAGGTCACAATAAAGCCTGAATCTGTTTTCAAAAAAAACAAAAAAGTTTTTGTCGCCATACATCTTGAATTTCGAAAACATATGTACTTACATAAGTTCCGGTGGTTTAACAAATCTGTTCTGCTCTATTTTATTCGGTCCTTATAAAGAGTGAATACAAGTACACAAAAGGAAACAAGTTCGAAACGAGCAACCATGGACACAAAACACAACAAATACATAAATTAGAAACAAAAAAGAATCAGTTTCCATCATGGATGATAAAAATCCACAATGAATTTCAGTCGTGTCCCTGCCCCGGTGCACATACAGCTTGGAATGCCGCCGCTGTATGGGCGTTCACATACCCGGCTTCGAAGGCGATCTGTTCAAATCGATCGTGCAGGGCAGTATAAACGAGGAAATTCGTCGCCAGGCGTTTTTCGACCGCGCACCCGTCGGATTTCCGTGTGTGACCGCGAATCGAAGCAGCGATCAACCGACTGGTGGACTCGCGGAATGCCATCGGTGTTTCCACGCCGCCATTCAGTTGAACTCGAGAAATTATTTCGGTCAGTGATTTTATAATCAATTTATTGGGTTCTGCGACTCCAATGCGTGTGCGGACATAGAAAGAAACTGGTTTCAAGCTTTATGCAGCACTTCAAAATTGCCAGATTGACTCGGCCCTATTTAGGGGATTCGGCCCTTTGCTGGTTTTGAACTTCCGCTTTGTGCATGAAACATTTTACCTGTCTATGCTGGTGGTCGTGAGGTGTACAGGCGCGTGGGGGGGGAGGGGGGTTATGGAGGGAATAACGGGAAACACTTGCGGAGAGAACGGCTCCGACACTTTTTTCGGAATACGGTACGTCATTGTGGTCACTCCAGACCGGTAAAATTAGGCTCCGGTCAAACCAGACCAGTTGGTTGTCGCGATCCAAAAACAATCAACGACTGAAAAAAACTGCATGGATCATCATCGTATTATACGATCTCTCTTCAGCTCGTACAGTTTATCGGAGTTCCTGTTTCTCACCAAACAAAATGAAACGAAATAAAACAAACTGAACAAAAATTTCGCCCAAAAAGGCCCGAACGTCAACATCGACCTGACGGCGGATCGGGTCCGTCAGATCGGCTATCTCTACGCGAGTGTCCGCGACTGCGCCGAGACGGTCATGCACGAGCTGGAGCACGGCTCTGAGACGGACCCGCTTGTGAGCATGCTCCGAGCGATCTGGGGCATCGAGCACCGACATCGCATCGATGTGGACGTGGATGTTCGTTCGGAAATTTGTTCATTCGTTTCTGTTTTTTTTATTTTGTTGTTTTTTGCTCTTGTTATCGTTTCAAAATCAGTCAGTGAGAACTGTTTTATAACAGGAACTTCGTTTGCAGATGTCGATAGATACCGTATTACCTCTATTAAACCCCCCCCAAAATTAACCCCCCCCCCCCCCCCCAAAAATAAACCCCCACCCCCTCGACAAGTTTCCAAATAATCCCCCCCCCCCCCAAAATAATCCCCCATGGGGGATTATTGAAACCTGTTTGAAACACATACCCAGCGAATTCAGTGGCTGGTTGCAGTGAAAATGATGAAATTGTGCTACCAAAGGCCCCAAGTGGATGAGTTAATGGTAATTTCATTACAAAAGGCTGTTGTAAAAGGAAATTTCTATGTAGAGTAGAAGTTTCTGCGACTTCCTTCCTGCCATGGAAGGTATTTTTGCCATTTTGCCCACCCCTAAAAATGGTTTCCAAATAAACCCCCCCCCCCAAACATAAAGCCCCCCCCCCAAAATAAACCCCCACCCCCAGAAGTCGCTGAAGAAATAAACCCCCATGGGGGTTTATTAGAGGTAATACGGTACTTGGGCTTGTTTTCTGGTTGGCACATCAAGATCGATTCCAAAAATTATAATGATCAACAAAAACACCTGATGTTCCAGATTCTGGGTATACGAGCGAAAGTTGAAATGGAAATCTGCGACCAAGACCAGTGCAACGGTCATTTGTCCGATTTCGCGCGACCGTTGGCAGATGGCACTAAATCACTGCAGACAAAGAGACCAAAGAGTCAGTGAAGATATGCGTGACACTATAAAAAGCAGCTTTAAAAAGCAATGAAATACAGTTTCTTTTATAATTTTTCCACATCAACAACTTTAACTCTCTTCTACAACTTTTAAATAGACATCAAAGAGTTTTTCTAACTAAACCCCGGCAAACGGTCCTAGAAACCAACCGGTACTAAACTCTGGAGGCTTCATCGACACGGTAAAAAAGCTGCGACCAATGCACTCGCCATGAGTTGGGCAGTCTCTGAGCCCCGCTCTAGTCTTCATGAGGCAGATGTGATCTGAATTCATTTTAAATTAGTGAATTCTGGCTTGTACAAATATAATTTCAAAAGTCAAAGAAAAAACGTGTATTCAGAAAAATTCGAAGCGGCGCAATGCGTTTCGGGCAAGTTCACCAGTCGAGACGTGCAACATCGCTGGGACGGGCTGGTCGGTGCGGGCGGGTATCTGCCGACGGGGCTGGCACAGCCGAACGAATGCTACGAAGCAACAACCGCGAATTGTACCACGTTTGCAGCGGCCACTAGAATTGACATTCGAGTACGTTGGCGCTGTGCTGTAACGGAGTTTTCTTTTTTTTTGTTGAGCGGGCGGGCATGAAAATTCCCTGATAGATTAGACCCATGTTTTTTTTAATCAAAACGGTTCAATGTTTTAGCCCCGCATCCTGAAGTTGCGGGTTGATTTTTGTACCGATGTTGCAAAACTCTTGATTAGACGACACTACCAGACCAGTTTCTGCTTTGTTGCCTGCGACCTGACGCGCACTGGACACTTCTTTTACGCTTTCGCCTGGTAAACAAAGACCCGTAATTCGCCAAAAAGGATAGGATAATCTACAATTGTTCATTTTATTCAAAGCAGAAATGAAAGCAAATTTTGTAAGATTGAATGAAAAAAAACACGTTTTCGCAAACTTTTCAGTTTGGCGACGTGCGCGTAAGCACGAACGACACTGCCGCATTCGCATTGCATCCACTCGGCATCAACGACTTCAAACTCAGCGACCTTGGTACTGGTGATCTCGCGGGGCGATTCTGTCTGGACGCCATCTTTCCCGAAGTACAGTATTATTTTTTTAGATTCTGCGACTGAATGCTTTCATTCATTCATTTTATTTCGCAAACCGGCAGTAACTTCGATAAAACTGCAAGAATAGCGTGTACGGAGCACCTTTACACAGCAAACAAAGGCAAAAAATTGGATAAAGATGCGTGTGCAGACACGTGGAAAAAAAAACTGGTGTCTTTCGTTAAGAAGTAATTCAAAATCGCCCTAGTGACCCGGCCCTATCAAAGGAAGTCGGATCACCTTACCAATGTTGAATTAGAGGAACACACATGAAACTGTTTACCTATATCTATGCGCGCATTGAGTCTCGGGACCAAAATAAAATAAAGATCATTCTCTTTTAAGATGACCGATAGCGCCTTTTCAAACATCCGTACGTCGAATGGGCCAATGGACGCAAACATCAGCTGGACGGGCTCAATGGGAGGCCAGTTTTCGTTTACCGTGAAGGTCGCAATGTGCAACAGCGGTGACGACTGCAACGGGAGACTGCTGTTTGACACTGCGGACGAGTTCCGAAGGGAACGTTAGTTCATGAAATCTGGTTATTATACAGTTTTTACACTACAGTTATTATACAGTTAAAACTGTATAACGTATCTAACTAGCTGATTAGTTGCTGGTAGTCACACAATGTATGGATTCTACGCAAACCAGACTCCGCCTCCACAACATGCATGCGTCAACCAATCAGCTAGTTGGATATGTTGAAGAGTTAGACTGTATAGAAAGCACTCCGAAATGAGGTCATCAAACAGAGGCTTGTGCCATTATGCGCTGGAACACGGACTGGGTAACATTTTCATATAGTGGCCTCGGCGATAGCGCGTCAGACTATTGTCTGTGCGTTCAGGGGATTGAGTCCCCTTCGAGGGGTGTATAGGCACTGAAGGACAGAAAAAAACTTGATGGGCTCCCTATTCGTTCTCTGTACGCTTCTGACTGAAAAACATCGCCAAAAATCACCTTTCGTTCGTTCGTTCATCATGCATGTTCTTTCCAAACTAACCCAATTTCACTTACAGCCATGGTCACCACAACGATGTGCCACGAATGCGCTGCTGTGATTCCAGACAATCGTGATCTTCCCGACATCCTGCTGCAAGGCCTGAAATTCGGCCAATCAAGTTTCATAATCGACGATCGATGTATTGATGCGCCGTCAGTTGTGGCCAGCTGCCCGAATGACGCCTGTGCTGCCGCGGTGCTCGATGTGAATTTGCAGAATTACAATGGTTGGTTTTTGAGTTTCATTGTGATTTATTGCTTGACTGGTTCATTGATTGATTGATTGATTGATTGATTGATTGACCTTGACCTTGACCGACTGATTGATTCGTCGACTAATGCAGGACCGTTCGATCATCAAATCCCAATCGTCAACGTTTCGTTCACTCGACAACAAATCCGCCAGTACGGCTCGGTTCGTCTAGCGGTTCGCGGATGTTTGTTCAAAACGATCCTGAATGTGCAAGCGGCCGTCGGTAAAGCGGACGCCAGTCTGCCTGCCACCGTGCAGAAAGCAATCGATTTCGTCGAGGAGGGGTCGGTGATATCTGGAGTTTTGTTATACCTTTTTTTTAATTTGTTCTTTTATTTTATTCTTTTATTCTTTACTTTTTGTAATTTATCAGTATTCTTCAATAATTTCTCAACAATTTTTTACATTTGCAGTTTCGACCATGTGTTCCAAAAGAAGGACTCCTACACATTGCACAGCGTCATTCATCAAATCACCCCTGAATCAGGGCGAGTGTGCGCGTACGGCAACGTGACGGTTAGCTGGCATTGTCTGTAGAATGCAAAAAAAAGTTTCTCTGGCATCAATTCGTTTTGAAAAACACAACAATATTACATTGTTTTCACGTGGGCCAACAGTTTATAAACCAAACAATGTTGGTTTATTTGTCTCTTCCAAAGTCAAAGTTCAACACTCAAAACTCAAATCAAAACTTTCATTTCAAAACTTGATTCCAAGACAAAGACGAACCTCGCAGGACTTTGTCGGGATGTCGGCCAACGGCCTGCTGTGCGCGTGTCGCTTGCGTCTGTGCAACGTCGACACACTGGCAGAGCGTACAGCAGCGGCAACGGAGGTGACGGCGGTGAATAACGACGAGTTCAGGGGTAAGTGTGTTCGGGGATCGAGCCCCGTCGAGCGGTGTACAGGCACTTAATGACAGAGAAAACTCGATGGGCGCTCTACTAGACGGCGTTCAGTACGCTATTTTTAGGTTTGGCTAAAACATCACCATAAATCATCACCAAGAACAAGAACAATAACAAAATGGAACTCCATCACCATCTACGTTGCATTGCACGCATAGTAGATATACGTCAGTAGCTTCAGAAAATAAAAACATTAGGCAGGACAGTTAGAACACTTCCATCACTTTCGTCTGCGGACAAATCACCCAAATTATTTCACAATATTGCCCTCCTTGCAGCTGTTTGCCCGTATGCCGCCGATGCGTGCCCAACTCCACCTCCGTTGCCCTGTGCTCCAGCGTGCAACATTTTGACAAAGCAACTGTGCTGCGGGCAACGTAGTCGACTGTTCGGAATCTGTGCCAGTCACTGTGTGATGCCGTTCTTTGAGCGGAGTGGGTTTTCCGGTTGATTTTTTTTGTTCCTAGTTTTCATGTGTGTTTCGTGGGGGCAACCGATGTTCCTTGCACCCGAAAAAACCACTGCTACGACATATTAAAAAAAAGATCTGCCATACCGTATGTATCATCCTCACTACATTCTGTCTCGCAAATATATGCAACTAGCTGATTGGTTGGTCATAGCAATTCTCAGCGCTGATTGGTTAGTCATGAGCAATTCTCAGCGCTGATTGGTCGGTCATGAGCAACTCTCAGCGCTGATTGGCTGGTCATTACGTCATGTTGCATATATTTTCCAGATGGACTGTACTTCTATGAAAGAAGCTAACCCCGTTCAGCAATCGGTCATTCCGCAATCAAAAATAAACAAAAACACCGTCGTTTTCAGAACAACTGACCGCGCACACCTGCTACAATGTCCGATTCTCGAACGAGCAACTCGGGCGATTCGCAGCGAGCGTAATCGAGCACAGTAGCGAGCTCGCGCGAGCAACGCCGATGCGCCATCATCCGGAGTGTGGACGATTGCTGACGGGTCGTTCGACGACGGACGAATTCGTAGACGGATGCGGCACGGTGGCGTTGTCCGCGCACGCCGTGGTGGAGGTAGGGTTTTTTCGGGTTTCGAACGTTTTTTTTAGGATTTTTTTGGGTATGGTTTGATTAAATTTACTTTTGAATTTTTCGTAGCCCGCTTCACATTGCGTTTATTGAATGCCATGTTCAATCATTAGCACGGTTTGATTTTTAGCTTTTTTCTAAAACCGGATCATCATGACGACATCCATCGCTCATAGGGTCAAGATGTCACTTTACTTTAAATTTATTTAAAAACTTTAATTATTTTATTTTTATTACGCACCATTGCAGCTGTCGCAGTACCGTGGACCAAAAGCGTCCGACACGTTGACGAGCGCTGCGGCCAGCACTGGAATCAGCATTGATTCCATTCGAGATATTGGACTTGTACTGTTGGCTTACAGAGGATGCCTCGACTCGATTGCGAAGATGGTAGGTGAAAAGTTTCATGCATCACGCGGGAATTCAAAGTTGGCCAAGTAAACCGGAGTTCCCTAAATGGGGCCAAGTTACTCAGGCGACTTTGAATTGCCACGTAAAGAATGAAACTAATTTCTTTTCTACGTCTGCACTCGCATTAAGCCGCAGAGAACGTAAATAGGTGCGCACCTATTTTCCGTCGAACGGCGCACCAAATTTCCTCCAACACTCTAATGAGTCGCAAATCTAAAAAAATTGATAATAGCAGCTAACAAACGGGAACGAAAGTTTTGATTTCAGGTACGCACGGACTCGTTTCCCAAACTGCCACGAATGAAGTCATGCGTAACGCTGACGAGCCCGGACATCATGGGCGCCAATATCAGCGCGAAAGCTTGCGCCTGCAATCAAGCGGATCTTTGCAACGATGACGAAACACCGTTCAATTTTACAGCTCTTTATTTGGAAGCCCTGAGGGCTGGTAGAATCACCTTTAAAAATAGTGGTTCCTCAGGCATTTTCAAACGGAACTGCGGCGCAAGTCTTTTGTTCGCTTTTTTACTGTGTCTATACCTGGAGTTTATTTTTTAGTTTTCGATCATTCACCGCTGTTATTATTTTCTTTTGTTTCTGTATCAGACATATAGGCGAGAACAAGTGCTTCCAGAAAAGTGATCAAACCTGTGATGCTGCATATTTTTGTGTTTTTTTTGCTGCGAAACTGCCAAATATTATATTTGCGTGATATTTTTGACTCGCCTTTTTTTGCAAGAAGCTCATTTTCACAGTGCTTGAGAAATTTTTTTCCACTATCAAACAAAGACTTCAAACGTACATATACCAAATGCTCTTTCATTTATTGAACTTTAAGAATGCTGCGGCTGTCGCAATAATCACACTGTTACTTGCAACATCTTCGTATATTTTTGGTCAAAACAAACGTTTGTTCATTGCAACATTAAGGAGAGTAAAACCAAAATCGAATAAAACCATGTTCAAAATGTGTCTTGTGCAAAATTTGGACACTTGTTTCTGGAAATTTTACTGTGTATAGTAGACGTGTGCTGGCTGTATTGGAGCGGAGCGTATCCTGGTTTTGTTCGCTGTAAGTTTTTCTTGTCAGACTTGTTAAAAACTTTTCCCGTTTTTCCCCGAAGGAGTGAAAAAAAAATTTTTTCAGTTCGTTTAGCTGCTTATAAGCAATAATCAACTTTCGATTTTTAAACGCTTTCAACAGCAAACGTTAACACATGTACAATAGCTGAAAAACTATCGCATTATTTCGTTGCTATACCATTTGTTTTTGCAAGAAATATGCAGTTTTTGTGCGCGTGTTCATTTGATTCTTATCTTTTTTAACCGATGAGAATATTCACCATCACTGCACAAAAATCGTTTAAAAATCATTTTAACCACTTTCTTATTTACCGTAAAGTCTTGCATATAAGGTTCCTCCCACTTATAAGACCCCCACCCAAAAGTGGGCGGAGTGTCACACGGCGGGAAACCAAAAAATTCAAAATTTTGACTTGGTCGAAATCCTACCCCGTTTATAAGGCCCGGAATTCCTAATGTTTGCTTTATAAGACCTCCTCCCACTTATAAGGCTGTCACACAAAATTCCACTTTTTTCAGAAATTTTTGATTTTCAAATTTATATAAGGAGACCTTATATGCAAGACTTTACGGTATTATTTTAACGCTACTAAATCGTAAATTAAAAATTCCTGTCAAAACGTTCGCTTATGTGCAGCTAAAAAATCGATAAAACCATTTTTTTGCCCTGAAAGCTACTACTGCTGTTTGTTTTCTCAAGATAACACGCTTATCTTTTTCACTTTTGGAAAGTCCAGTGTAAAGCAAACATGCTTTGTTGTTGCGCAAAATGGCGCAGAAAATGCAATTTTAGCATGTGGCCCAAATCTTTATCTGTCAGTTTTCAAAATACAATCCACCAGCATCTGGGTCTGTTTGCATCAATTTTTCCTGTTCACAACACAGGTTTATTCTACTTTTCTTTCTACCTTTCTACACTGCCATTTTATTCCAGTTGAAAAATAAAATTCAGAAAAATTTATCATAAACAAAAACATTATGCAAAATATCGCAGAATATTATCCGGGTTTCATATGAAGTAAACGAACACGAATGTGGAAAAATAATCTTTGAAAACGTACTTTTTCCTGGATAAACTCAACAAAAAAATGACCGAAAGTCCGTCTCAAGCGTCCAGCTCAGATTCCACGCGAAACGCGTCGTCAACCGAGGAGGGGCGACATTTCTCCCAGCCGGGCACAAGTGGCGCCCGCGAATGGATGTGCGACATTTGTCCGCAAGTCACTGGTTGGTTGGTAAATTTTGTGATTTAGAGCCGACCACATAGAGAGTTTAAAGTTTTACAATGCATTTTCTGGCTGATTACCTGGATATGTGAAATAGTACAGTAGTATTGCTTGTATACTGAATGCTTGCGAGACCCCGATTGCAGCAAAAACACAGGAGAAACAGAAAAATAAATGCTCTTAAATGCTCTCAAATGCAAATTTGCTGCAACATTTGAATGTTTCAAATGTCCAAAAAAACATTTGATCCGATAAAAAGCGACCAACATCGTCTATTGGTTCGTTGACATTTGAAATGTCTCAAATGTAGTTCAAATGGTCAGCGCGCGCGATTGCATTTTATATGTGCATATAACCGGTTTTTAATGCGGGAAAATTTATTCAAATGTTTAGTGCTAGCTGTTCTGTTCAAGTGTTGAGGAAATGCAGTTTCACGTTTTTTACGACTGTCACAGTGACCGCAGGTGGACCCACGAACGCTCAAAGGAAAACTGACGCTGCCAATGAAGCATAAAACGAAACGAAACGTAATACAAAGCATAACAGACCATGCCTCGATGCAGCACATCGACACAGGCGCATTTGAGAGCATTTGAATTGCAAAATGCGGAGATTAAATGCGTGAACATTTAATCGATCAACTGCGATGGCAGTTTTTGGACCTTTTTAATGTACCCCTCAAATGTTTCTTGATGTGGTATTATAGGTTTTAAATGTTTCTTGATGTTGGCAACATTTAAGAGCATTTGAGAGCATTTAAGAGCATTTAAATTTCTGTTTCTCCTGTGAAATCAGCGATTTACTTTTCAAACACGTTGCAAGGTAAGTGCGGTACAAGACCCTGCCCATTGGCTGGATTTTGATATTGCGAGTTTTTGTGCCCAAACCAACCTGCGAAAGGGTCCTTAGTACTGAAGGTAATTTTAGCGCTGAATTCCATTTTTCTAGAGCGTCGATTTCATTATTAGAAAAAAGTGCGCTCTCTCCGCGCATATAAAAGGTAGATCTCAAGAACATTATGTCGGTCAACTTCGAGCATTCACTCGAAAGAGCATTATTTCAGAGCAACTCCGAGAATTCACTCGCAAGTCCCGACTAGCGAACCGACTCTGGCGTAGCACGGCCACATTGACCCAGTCGCTGAACTCCGTGAATGCCAGTCGCCAGTCACTCGCCAATCAACCAATCAGCAGTGAAGACCGAATACTCTGTTTGACAGCGAGCAGCGAATATTTCGTCTTCGGCTCCGAATGGGGTCACGTGTACACTTATTGTCGTCGGCTGGAACGAATGACCCGGTTGGTGAGGGTTTTTTCTGTTTTATTTTGGGGTCATTTTTAAAATCACTCTATTTTTGTTAGTAGTTTAAAGTGGGGGTTGAACGACAACAAACAATAAGGCGCTACCAATTTGGCAGTTCTAGTGGCAATTTCAGAGCCACAAAATTTCAGAGCCAATCGTTTCAGTCTCCGGATTCAATAAAAGCATTCCAGATTAGTTCAAGCAACCAGCTACAACCCAGCAACGTGCATGCATTGTCTCGCACAGCCGGAGCCCGTGCTCGCCGTTGGTTTTCAGTCGGGCAGTTTTCTGTTGTATCGATTTCCGCAGCTTCGCAAGGACGGACGTCGGTTGACGGAAGTTTGTTTCGGTTTATTTTCGGTTTTGAATATTTGTTATCCCCTTAAAAATAATTGCGAAAATCGCGATTTTCGGTGTGGAGGCTTTATGCTTAGGCTTAGGTTTAGGACTTAGTCTATGGCTTTGACTTAGGCAACGACTTAGAGTGTAGTCCATATGGCTTAGGCTTATGCTTAATCGCATTCATGAAGCAGTATTTAGAGATACGTAACTGTGTTAAAACAAAGCTACGCGGTCACTAAATACTGCTTCATGAATGTCCCTTTTGGCGTTTAAGCTTGGGCTAAGCTTAGGTTATAAGGCCCAGGTTCAGGCTTAGGCTTAGGTTTAGGCTTAGGCTTGAGTTTTACAGAATATACGGCAACCGGTGAAAAAAAAACTCCAAAACTTCCAGGCCGTCCGCCAAGTGAGCCGAAACGTGCACAAGCGTCCCGTGACCGCAATCCGCTGGAGTGGCGACTCGACGAAACTGTTCACCGGGGACGAAGGGGGACTGGTGATGGTGACCTTGGTGCATTTCGATAATGTGCGTCGTTGCGTTGGTGAAACTTTTGAAATTTTTTTTATGGCGATTTGTTAATAAACGCTCAAAGAGCAACGACGGTGGAGAACTACTGGAGTAACGGCCCGACACGCGCGTCCTGCGGGCCGTGGCCCGCACCCTTGGCCCACAACATCCCTACTAATGAGTCTTGTAAAAATGAAGGGTGTCTACTAAAAACGTTCGAATTTCAGTTTTCATTTCACAATGCAGAACATGGAACTTATAGTGTTTTTTACGTTTTTTGACGTAAAAAATACAAATGCAGTCACCGAATATGTCCGTATATTCGTTCCAGCAATTCTTCTCCCCGGCCTTCATCTGCCAAGAGTCCGACAGTGTCGTCCAACTCGACTACAGTCTCGGCTGCGTAGCGCTCAGCACGCATGCGCGTGCCGTGTTGGTGCACATCGCGCAACGTGACTCGACGGTCGAACGGATTGGCAGCATGAAACGGAAATGGTGGGCTCGGTAACAAAGGCTAAATCCATCAATCGCACGTTTCTAATACTTTCTCGGTGGTAACGATAATCAGGGTTTTGTCACGTTTGGAAGGAGCACGACGATTCGGAGGACAGAAATCACACTTGTTTTGTTTTTGATGCAGTTCTGCATTTTTCAGCAACGGACCATTCGGCGTAACATTCCTGACCGCACCAATCAACAAAACGACACTCGCCGACTCAAATAACCATTTCAACAATGACGTCATCCGCGGATTGCAACCACCCCTGGCAGCCCATTTGCTGGCTGATCGAACGGGCATGTTTTTGAACGATCCTGTGCAAACTGCCGGGCCTCCGATGGTGCCTCAGATCTCGGCAAATGTCGCCATTTTTGAATCTCCGTTTTTGGATAAAAAACAGTGAGCAGGGGTATTGAAGTTTATTTCCTGCTTCCAATATTTTTGTGTATCAGCGTATTTGAGAAATAAATAAAGATAGCATCTGAATAAAACATAAACCTGGTTGAATGAAACATGGTAAAAGTTCCGAAACTTTCAAATTTCAGAAATCTTCAATTGAAGACCGGCTTTCATGACACTGGTGGAAATGAGTTTGGCAGGGTTCTGAACTTCGACTAAACGGGAGTTTATTACGTGGTCATCACGTGCAGTGTGGATCAACCTTTCATAGACGCATTCGGTTATACTTAATAAAATTGCCGAACTGGCCAAGAAAAATCGAGTTTGTAATTGGCAAACGTAACCCATTTCTCCAAAATGCTACGAATTTTCAAAAAATGCACAATTTTGACCCAAAAAATGCCCGGGCAAAAAAAATAAACTAAATTTTCAGAATCTACGGATGAATTTACCCGAGGAAGAATTCTTGTTCAACTGTGAAAGTGTCCCAGCTAAAAATTGAAAGGGCGAACACTTAAAACCAGGTGACAACCCTGCGAACTTTCAAAAAAACCCAATTTTTACCCCAAAAAGGGGTCGGGGCAAAAAATTAACTCATTTTTCCAAATCTACGGATGAAATTACCCTAGGAAACATTTTTCTTCAACTGTGAAAGTGTCCCAGCTAAAAATTGAAAGGGCGAACACTTGAAACCCGGTGAAAACGCTGCGAACTTTTAAAAACGCCCAAATTTTTACCTCAAAAAGTGGTCGGGGCAAAAAATTAACCCATTTTTCCAAATCTACGGATGAAATTACCCCATGAAACATTCTTGCTAGACTGTGAACGTGTCGCAGGTAAAAACTGAAAGCGCGAACACATGTTGATGACATACCGGAAAAAAAAGAGATAGAAAAATAAGTAACACTGTTTTCAGAATAGGTTTTTCGTGTCTACAGCGTATGAAAAGTAGTCGGATAAAAATTTTTTCGCGGCTCCAAGCACAACTTTGGGTGTTCGTTTCGTGTGCACAGAACCAAGTTTGTGGCTTATACTATGCTCGCTGGAGGAAGCGAGCAAATTTGAAAAACGCGCGCGAGAGGATAACGGCTCATATAATGCGTGATGCGCTGTCCGCTCGCTGACGCTCGCTCGCGCATCCGCATGATAAATCCTTTTCACCGTTTTCACTTGAAAAATGATAATATGCCACGCTAAAAATGGTGTCCGAACTGGTTTCTGGTCTCCTGTCTGCCTAGCGTGGTCTGTCCGTGTCCCAGAAATAGAAGTGGCTCATCAAATTGGCGTGGCGTTGCCAGTTTTATTTCGGGGTAGGGTAGGTCTATTCATGGCAGCAACAAATTGCCAAAAATTGACTAGGGGGTCAAAATATAGCAACATGTTTAGCCACATTGTGACCCCCCCTGTCAAAATAGGGCGGGGAGGATCAAAATATGGCATGACACCGACACAACACACCGCGCTGGCCACCGGACAGCGGATGCCTTTTTTCGCGTGGCATCACGGAAAAGGTTCAAAAACAAAGAAAATAATCCCCAAAGAAGCCAACCCGGTTCAGTCGGTGTCACACTGTCGTCGTCGTCGTTCTGTGCCGTCGAAGACTGCCAATATGACGTCATTTCGTGTGATGGCTTCTCACCAAAGTCATACAGCGGTTCAGTACTGGTGCTCGGATCGAGCCTGAGCTCACTGATGTTCATTGCCAGTTGTACTAGACCGTCCGTGAAGTTGCTGCCGGTGTACGTTTCGGAGTTATCTGTGAATGCTCAACTTTTTGGTGTTGCCGCGGTATAACGAAAGGAACTTGTAATTATTGTGTTATCTTTTAATTTTGGTCCCGAGACTCAGTGAGCGCATAGACAGGTAAACAGTTTCATGCGCGACGCGGGAATTCAAAACTGGTAAAGTGATCCGTGTGCCTAAAATAGAACGCGGGTCACTTCGGCGATATTGAATTGCCACTTGAATTGAATTACCATTTGAAACTCGTTTTTTTTCACACATTGAGTCGCTGGAACCTTGTGAAGAAAATTGATATTATCTATAGATAATTCGGAATCGAATCTGTACTCAAAATTGTATAACTGTATTATCTTTTATTTAAGACCTGCGACTCAATGCGGTTGTGGACGTAAAAGGGAAACCAGTTCCAATCTGCATGTGGTAGATCAGAATAGCCAAAGTGACCCGGCCTTATTCAGGGGACTCGGATCCGTTGGCCAATTTTGAATTCCCGCGTTCGTGTATGAGACTGCTTACCAATCTAGGCGCGCATTGAGACGCGGGACCAAAATAAAAGATATTACTTGCTGTTGAGGTGCTCTTCCCGCTGCTTCCCGTCGAGACGGACGTCGCCAACGATGCGATACTGCTGGAGGCAACCGATTTCAAACGGTCGAAAAACGGCGTCGAAGTTGATTCTAATAGATACAGACGAACTTTCGAAAACAAAAAAAAAACGAAATGTTCTCGAGAAAAATAGAAATGCTGAAAGTTTGAAAGTTACCCATATAAGAAGATTTAGGATAATACGAAACCGACATATCCCGCCTAGCGCTTTAAGAGCATCAACTCACCCAAGATCACGACCAACCTGGGGTTAGGGAATGATCCAAGTGGTTGCTTGGCGCATTTTCGGTTATTCTCGTTTCAGTGCAGTCATTTTTTCCAATCCTCAACAGTCGATAGTCGTTGAGCAACAGAATGAGCTCCTCTGAGTCTTCCACCGCTGCCACGTCGATGATACGCAACGAAGGCTGAATGTCGCGGAGGTCCAGGCGACAGACCACCGAACGCTGCTGAACGTTCAGGAGGTATCTAAAAATGTTCTTTTCTGAGATATTGTTTCACTGATTTGAGAATTTTTATTATGTTTAACTTTTTCGCTGATTTAATTATGCGTTTGTTTGCCCACCAAGAACTGGGAGAAATGGTTACGTTTGCCAATTACAAACTCGGATTTTTCTTGGCCAGTTCGGCAATTTTATTAAGTATAACCGAACTGCGTCTATGAAAGGTTGACTCACACTGCACGTGATGACCACGTAATAAACTCCCGTTTTGTGAAGTTCAGAATCTTGCCAAACTCATTTCCACCAGTGTCATGAAAGCCGGTCTTCAATTGAAGATTTCTGAAATTTGAAAGTTTCGGAACTTTTACCATGTTTCATTCAACCAGGTTTATGTTTTATTCAGATGCTATCTTTATTTATTTCTCAAATACTGATAAATCAGCAAAAATATTGCAAAACTAGAAGCAAAATAAACTTCAATACCCCTGCTCACTGTTTTTTATCCAAAAACGGAGATTCAAAAATGGCGACATTTGCCGAGATCTGAGGCACCATCTGGAGGCCCTGCTGTTTGCACAGGATCGTTTCAAAAACATGCCCGTTCAGATCAGCCAGCCAAATGCGGCAGCCAGGCCGCGTGGTTGCAATCCGCGGACAAGTGACGTCATTGTTGAAATGGTTATTTGAGTCGGCGGTGTCGTTTTGTTGATTTGGTGCGGTCAGGAATGTTACGCCGAATGGTCCGTTGCTGAAAAATGCAGAACTGCATCAAAAATAAATACGACTGTTTGATACTTGTCCTCTGAATCGTCTGTGCTCCTTCCAAACGTGACAAAACCCTGATTATTGTTACCACCGAGAAAGTATTAGAAACGTGCGATTGATGGATTTAGCCTTTTGTTACCGAGCCCACCATTTCCGTTTCATGCTGCCAATCTGTTCGACCGTCGAGTCACGTTGCGCGATGTGCACCAACACGGCACGCGCATGCGTGCTGAGCGCTACGCAGCCGAGACTGTAGTCGAGTTGGACGACACTGTCGGACTCTTGGCAGATGAAGGCCGGGGAGAAGAATTGCTGGAACGAATATACGGACATATTCGGTGACTGCATTTGTATTTTTTACGTCAAAAAACGTAAAAAACACTATAAGTTCCATGTTCTGCATTGTGAAATGAAAACTGAAATTCGAACGTTTTTAGTAGACACCCTTCATTTTTACAAGACTCATTAGTAGGGATGTTGTGGGCCAAGGGTGCGGGCCACGGCCCGCAGGACGCGCGTGTCGGGCCGTTACTCCAGTAGTTCTCCACCGTCGTTGCTCTTTGAGCGTTTATTAACAAATCGCCATAAAAAAAAATTTCAAAAGTTTCACCAACGCAACGACGCACATTATCGAAATGCACCAAGGTCACCATCACCAGTCCCCCTTCGTCCCCGGTGAACAGTTTCGTCGAGTCGCCACTCCAGCGGATTGCGGTCACGGGACGCTTGTGCACGTTTCGGCTCACTTGGCGGACGGCCTGGAAGTTTTGGAGTTTTTTTTTCACCGGTTGCCGTATATTCTGTAAAACTCAAGCCTAAGCCTAAACCTAAGCCTAAGCCTGAACCTGGGCCTTATAACCTAAGCTTAGCCCAAGCTTAAACGCCAAAAGGGACATTCATGAAGCAGTATTTAGTGACCGCGTAGCTTTGTTTTAACACAGTTACGTATCTCTAAATACTGCTTCATGAATGCGATTAAGCATAAGCCTAAGCCATATGGACTACACTCTAAGTCGTTGCCTAAGTCAAAGCCATAGACTAAGTCCTAAACCTAAGCCTAAGCATAAAGCCTCCACACCGAAAATCGCGATTTTCGCAATTATTTTTAAGGGGATAACAAATATTCAAAACCGAAAATAAACCGAAACAAACTTCCGTCAACCGACGTCCGTCCTTGCGAAGCTGCGGAAATCGATACAACAGAAAACTGCCCGACTGAAAACCAACGGCGAGCACGGGCTCCGGCTGTGCGAGACAATGCATGCACGTTGCTGGGTTGTAGCTGGTTGCTTGAACTAATCTGGAATGCTTTTATTGAATCCGGAGACTGAAACGATTGGCTCTGAAATTTTGTGGCTCTGAAATTGCCACTAGAACTGCCAAATTGGTAGCGCCTTATTGTTTGTTGTCGTTCAACCCCCACTTTAAACTACTAACAAAAATAGAGTGATTTTAAAAATGACCCCAAAATAAAACAGAAAAAACCCTCACCAACCGGGTCATTCGTTCCAGCCGACGACAATAAGTGTACACGTGACCCCATTCGGAGCCGAAGACGAAATATTCGCTGCTCGCTGTCAAACAGAGTATTCGGTCTTCACTGCTGATTGGTTGATTGGCGAGTGACTGGCGACTGGCATTCACGGAGTTCAGCGACTGGGTCAATGTGGCCGTGCTACGCGCCAGAGTCGGTTCGCTAGTCGGGACTTGCGAGTGAATTCTCGGAGTTGCTCTGAAATAATGCTCTTTCGAGTGAATGCTCGAAGTTGACCGACATAATGTTCTTGAGATCTACCTTTTATATGCGCGGAGAGAGCGCACTTTTTTCTAATAATGAAATCGACGCTCTAGAAAAATGGAATTCAGCGCTAAAATTACCTTCAGTACTAAGGACCCTTTCGCAGGTTGGTTTGGGCACAAAAACTCGCAATATCAAAATCCAGCCAATGGGCAGGGTCTTGTACCGCACTTACCTTGCAACGTGTTTGAAAAGTAAATCGCTGATTTCACAGGAGAAACAGAAATTTAAATGCTCTTAAATGCTCTCAAATGCTCTTAAATTTGCCAACATTTGAATGTTTCAAATGTCCAAAAAAACATTTGATCCGCGGTAAAAAGCGACCCAACATCGTCTATTGGTTCAGTTGACATTTGAAATGTCTCAAATGTAGTTCAAATGGTCAACGCGCGAATTTGCATTTTATATGTGCATATAACCGGTTTTTAATGCGGAAAAATTTATTCAAATGTTTAGTGCTAGCTGTTCTGTTCAAGTGTTGAAAAAATGCAGTTTCACGTTTTTTACGACTGTCACAGTGACCGCGAGGTGGACCCACGAACGCTCAAGGGAGGAAAACTGACGCTGCCAATGAAGCATAAAACGAAACGAAACGTAATACAAAGCATAACAGACCATGCCTCGATGCAGCACATCGACACAGGCGGCATTTGAGAGCATTTGAATTGCAAAATGCGGAGATTAAATGCGTGAACATTTAATCGATCAGCTTTGACTGGCAGTTTTGGACCTTTTTTAATGTACCCCTCAAATGTTTCTTGATGTGGTATTATAGGTTTTAAATGTTTCTTGATGTTGGCAACATTTAAGAGCATTTGAGAGCATTTAAGAGCATTTAAATTTCTGTTTCTCCTGTGAAATCAGCGATTTACTTTTCAAACACGTTGCAAGGTAAGTGCGGTACAAGACCCTGCCCATTGGCTGGATTTTTACGATATTTTCCGAGTTTTTGTGCCCAAACCAACCTGCGAAAGGGTCCGCCGTGCTGACTGTAATTTTAGCGCTGAATTCCATTTTTCTAGAGCGTCGATTTCATTATTAGAAAAAAGTGCGCTCTCTCCGCGCGATATAAAAGGTAGATCTCAAGAACATTATGTCGGATCAACTTCGAGCATTCACTCGAAGAGCATTATTTCAGAGCAACTCGAGAATTCACTCACCAAGTCCCGACTAGCGAACCGACTCTGGCGTAGCACGGCCATTGACCCAGTCCTTTGAACTCCGTGAATGCCGAGTCTCAGTCACTTTCGCGTCAGCAGTGAAGACCGATACTCTGTTTGACAACGAGCGCGCTGAAATATTTCGTCTTCAATGAGGTCACGTGTCGTCGGCTGGAACGAAATGATACAGTTTGAAGAATTTCTGGGGTCATTTTAAAATCACTCTGACGTTAGTAGTTTAAAGGGAGTTGAACAGTAACAAACAACAAGGCGCTCTGAAATTTGGCATTGAAATGTGCAATTTCCGGAAACTAAAATTTCAGAATCGTTTCGGTCTCCGGATTCAATAAAATTGACCAACACAACCCAGCTGAAACCGGCTCCGCCCATTCTCGCACAGCCGAACAAGTTGGTTGTATCGACAATACCAGAACGGACGTGGTGAGCTGGAAGTTGTTTCGGTTTATTTTTCGATTTTAATTTGTATCCCTTAAAAATAATTGCGAAAATCGCATTCTCTTAGGCTTGGGACTTAGTCTATGGCTTTGACTTAGGCAAGTAGCAGTGCTTGGGCTGCTCTTAATCGCATTCATGAAGCAGTATTTAGAGATACGTAGCTTTGTGTTAAAACAAAGTACTGTCCCTGGCGTTTAAGCTTGGGCTAAGCTTAGACATAAGGCCGAATTCGAAACTTAGGCTTAGGTTTAGGCTTAGGCCCCGAGTTTTGCAAAATATACGGCAACCGGTGAAAAGAGCCGAAAACTTTCAGGCCGTCCGCCAAAAATGAGCGAACGTGCGTCCCGTGACAAATCCTTTGAAATGACTTTGTGTGAAACTGTTCTGTGACGGGGAGACTGGTGATGGTGACAACAGTGCGGCTCTTTCAATGTGCGTCGTGCGTTGAATGAAACTTTTTGAAATTTTTTATGGCGATTTACAAACGCTCAAAAAGGCGCGACGGTGGAGAACCTGCGGAGCGGCCCGACACGCGCACGTGGCCCACTTACAGTAACTACTGTAGTCTTGCTAAAAAATGAGAAGGTGACAAAAACGTTCGAATTTTTCGGTTTTCTTTCACAATGCAGAACATGGAGCATAGTGTTTTTACGTTTTTTTGTCAAAAATACAAATCTCCGTATTCGTTCCGGCAATTCTCCCCGGCCTTCATCTGCCAAGTCCGACAATTGTCGTCAAACTCACGACTACAGTCTCGGCTGCGGCTTTGCCTCAGCACGCATGCGCGTGCCGACAATGCGCGCTCTCGACGGTGGCATGAAACGAGAATGGTGAGCTCGGCCGACAAGGCTAAATCCATAGAATGCACCTACTTTTTCTCGGTAATCAGGGTTTTTGTACGTGGAATTCGGAAAGGACAATCAAACAGTCTGATACCCGGTTCTTGCATTTTTTGGCAATTCGGCGCGCGTGCTGCAAAATCATAAAAACACCTGCGACTCAAACAACCATTTCAACAATGACGTCACTTGTCCGCGGATTACAACTTTGCCGCGACTGGCAGCTGATCTGAACTTGAACTCCTGCGAACTTTTGATCCTGGTACTGCTGCTGAAATTTCCACCGAGATGGTATGATCTCGTCAAATGTCGCGACTCTTTGGATAAGGTGAGCAGGGGTATTGAAGTTTATTTTGCTTCTGAATTTTGCAATATTTTGCTGATTTATCGGTATTTGAGAAATATAAAAATATGCAACAAAACACCAAACCTGGTTGAACATGAAACATGGTAGAACTTCCAGAATTTCGAAATCTTCTGAAAACCGACTTTCATGACACTGGTGGAAATGAAAGTTTGGCAAGATTCTGAACTTCACAGAACGGGGTTTATTACGTGAGTCATCGTGCAGTGTGAGTCAACCTTTTGCCGGAAACGCAGTTCGGTTATACTTTAATAAAATTGCCGAACTTCTCGAAAATCAAATTTATAAATTGGCAAAACTTGCCGACATTTGCCGGATTCTTGGTGAGCAAATAAACTTGCACTTAAATCAGCGAAAAAGTTAAACACGCGAAAATTCTCCAAACAGTATAATCTCAGAGAGGTTTGATACAGAGCACTCTATTCAGCAGCATTCGGTGGTCTGTCATGGACACACTTTGTGCCATTCACTTCGTTGCGTATAAATCGACATTAATACCATGATGGGAAAAGATTCGAAGAGCTTTCATTCTGTTATTGCTCAACGACTGTATCGACTGTGATGAGATTGGAAAAAATCGACTTCCCTGCCTTGAAGGCAAGAGAATGGCTTCGAAAATTGCGCCAAGCAACTACTTGGATCATTCTGGAGTTGATGGAATTCCCTTTAGGCATAGAATATGTCAGTTTCGTATTATCCCCAAATCTTCTTATATGGGTAACTTTCAAACTTTCAGCATCATTTCTTCTCGAGGAATTTCGTTTTTTTTTGTTTTCGAAGTTCGTCTGTATCTATTAGAGCAGCTTCGACGCCGATTTCGACAATCGATGTTGGCAATTATCGCATCGTTGAGCGTCCGCTCGGCGGGGCTATGCGGGAAGAGCACTCTCAACTGGCATATCTTTTATTTTTGGTCCCGCGTCTCAATGCGCGCCACAGATTGGTCTCATACACGAACGCGGGAATTCAAGATTATTTGGCGGATCCGAGTCGATAAGGCCGGGTCACACGACATTCTACATACGAAGATTCTTTACGTCCACAACTTACGAGTCGCAAGTCTTAAATAAAAGATAATACAGTTAGCCGCAATTTTGAGTACGAGACCGATTCGAAGTTATATAGATAATAATTTTCTTCTAGGTTCCAGCGATTTTTCAATGTGAAAAAAAACGAGTTTCAAATGGTAATTCAATTCGAAATGGCAATTCAATATGCCGAAGTGACCCGCGTTCTACTTTTTAGACACTACAGTTTTCGACACCGAGTTTTGAATTCCGCGTCGCACGTGGAGAGCTTGTTTACCTGTCTATACTCACTGGCTCAGCGGAGCTCCAAGACGAGACCAACACAATGAGCCGGTTCCTTTTCGTTATACCGCGGCAACTACCAAAAAGTGAGCCAACTTCCGAGCACACCGACACCGCGATTTGGTGCAACTTTGAAAATAATTATCAGTAGGCTCGATCCCAGCGGTACTGTATTTTGGTGAGAAATACATCTGAAATGACGTCATATTGGCAGTCTTCGACGGCACAGAACGACGACGACGACAGTGTGACACCGACTGAACCGGGTTGGCTTCTTTGGGGATTATTTTCTTTGTTTTTTGAACCTTTTCCGTGATTGCCACGCGAAAAAAGGCATCCGCTGTCCGGTGGCCAGCGCGGTGTGTTGTGTCAGTGTCATGCCATATTTTGATCCTCCCCGCCCTATTTTGACAGGGGGGGTCACAATGTGGCTAAACATGTTGCTATATTTTGACCCCCTAGTCAATTTTTGGCAATTTGTTGCGCTTGCCATGAATAGACCAGCCCTACCCCCGAAATAAAACTGGCAACGCCGCATGAATTTGATGAGCCACTTCTAAATCTGGGACACGGACAGACCACGCTAGGCAGACAGGAGATCAGAAACCAGTTCGGACACCATTTTTAGCGTGGCATATTATCATTTTCAAGTGAAAACGGTGAGATTTATCATGCGGAT